>SAYR01073312.1:414180-449304 GCA_004382745.1 Argopecten irradians irradians
CATTCACAGATGTGGTGGAATCAAATACTTTTCATATACAAATTAAGGTCTTAAGGTCCTTTACAAAAATTGTGAATTATATGACCTTGGGGTCTCTCGTTTCCCTGTGGAGAGGGGGTTAAGTTTACTATATAGTTTATATATGGAAAACACATTTTTGAGCATTGTTTGGTCATTTGTAATAGGAAATGAGTCAAGTGTCAGAATTATCAGTATGAGATTGTCATTGAATCATATGAACACATTTTCCATGACTGACCCCCACGGGCATTAAGGGCGGGGTCAAAAGGGGTCAAGTAGGCTCAAACTTCAACAATCTTCTGAAATCCTGGAAATGGTAGAATCATTTTCATAGATTGAAAGGTCTTAAGGTCCTTTACAAAAATTGTGAATTAAATGACCCTGGGTCCTTTACAAAGATTGTGAAATATATGACCCCAGGGGAGGGGTCAAGTTTACTATAGTTTTTAAAGGGAAAACACATTTATGAGCATTTTTTTATAAAATTATTAGTCTGAAATATAGCATTTTAATATCATATACATATTGGTCCTGGCCGACACCCTGGGGCCAAAGGGGGTCAACTAGGCTAAAATTTCAGAAATCTTCTTCTAAAATTCTGGAAATGGTAGAATCAAATACCCTTTATAGATGGAAAGGTCTTCAGGTGTTTTATAAAAATTGTGAATATATGACCCTGGGGTTTCACGTTTCCCCCTGGGGATCAGTGGTCAAGTTTACTTTAGTTTATATATGAAAAACACATTATTTAAGAACATTATTTGCTCCATTTTCATAGGAAATGAGTTAAACCTGATTAGAATTATAAGTCTGAGATATAGCATTTTAACATCCATATTGGTCCTTGGTGACCCCATGGGTCAAAATGACTTAAAATTTCAAAAACTATTCTTCTGAGACCCACAGATCCTTCTGAGTTTACAGGTTGGATGGAAGCATATATACTCTTCATAGATTAAAAAGTCAAATTGATAAAATCACTTACCTAATTCAAGGGCCAGTATATTAGTGTTTATATGTCTTTGTTTCATTCTAAATGAACTCAGGTGACAGTTAAGGCCATTATGTCAAAATCACAGTCATATATTAACAGAGTTATATCTATAAGATGATTAAAATCTGTTTATCTTATTTTTCGTAACATTACCTGTATGTACATGTCGTAAGTCTTCCCCAATTATATGCTTAAGTTTAAATGCCAGTATACTTGAATATGGCACTTACATGGGTAATGCATTCCCATTGTTTTCTACCTACGTTTTGATAGGTGTATATATTTTTCTACAGTGTCTGCCTGATCGATTCACTGGTTTGAGATCATTTTTGAATAAATTAGTACCTGCAGTACGTCAGTGTGTGTATGTGTGTGTGTATTGAACCTTGTCTGTCTATGCCTCGGTTACCAGCTGGGTAGACATGTAATATTCTATAAGCCGACCAGAGTTATATTTTAGTTGCTGTGATCGTCGGATGTTCTGAGTGGATGTTTCACAATGTTGAGGTCTATTGTAGCCTCCAAGCAATATGGGGAAGTGGCAGAGAACAATAATACACAGGTTTGATATATATATATATATGTAATGTTTTTTTGTGATGGACTTTGTTTCACTACTATGTGTGTAGGTCTAGATCACATGGGTGAAAAATGATCGAGTTGACATGTGGAGTGAGATTTGATAAAAAATTTCAGAAACTCGACTTTTAGTCTTAATTTAATTGACACATAGACTTGACATGGTATGTTTTCACAAAATGTATTTATAAGGTTTGTGAAACCATTGATATCTTTAAACCTTATATTAATGCTATATGATGACTATGGTACAACCTCATATATATATACACACATGTTCAAGGCTTAGAGTATAGAAACATGAATTGGTAGGAGCGTTATTGTTGTGGGTTTTTTTCTGAACTTAGTCATTATTCTATATAATTCACATATCAGAGACAACCCAGAAAGAAAAATGAACAAGATATATACCGGTATGTCACTTGTGTAAAACATCAGTACAAAAATTTAAAGCAAATATTTTAATTTTATACAAAGTGGTTCTTTTGACAGCTAGAGTGAATGTTTACAGATATGTATTAAATGTACTCGGACTTCGTTTCCAAGCACCATGTTACCTGTATACAATCACAGAGGATATGCACATATGATTATATCTGAATTAAAGTGTGTAATTTACAAGCTTTAATTATACATATACTCTCATACAATGTACATAAAATACTGTATTTATGGTCATTATGAGAGATGGGGGGGGGGGTATTTTTCCTTCTTATAAATTTCAATGAAGTTTAATTATAATGATAAAAATATTTATTTTAGCCTTAACATTGGACAACAGTTTTATTATCATATAATGTACAATTTCATCATGAACATGTGTACATTTTTTATGATTATATTGGGCTCTGTATAGATTTTGACAAGTTAGGACCTACCCAGGTATCTATTATTTACAGTATTTTTCATGGTCCCTCAAGTGTATACATTGACTCTATTCATACCACGGTTCGAGACATTTAAACTTCGATCAGTGAACATGTGTGTCACCTTGAGGTTATTGTGACAAAGTGTAACCGGTTATTTCTCATGTAAATAAAGTAATTAGCACAATGAAAGGTTTCATCATCAGAAATATGACACATGTAATTTTAACTGAAAAATCACTGGTGATTTGAACATAAATTTGTTTTAGATATTGATAAATGTATGTCTTATCAGTTTTTTTTCTGTTGACTGGCCAATGAAATTCTGTCAGAAAATTAATACAATTTGTGCTTGCAGTTTTATACACATAATTTAGTATATAATGTTTGGTGGTAACTATATATATAGCGCTTGATCTTCCAACGATCAATGTCCCCTTTCTCCGTTTGATGCCATAGGCCTTGAAATTATATAAATGGGCCTTCTTATTGTGACAGCCTTTAAGATTACTCTATACAAACATGTCTTGGTAATTTTAAAATGTTTATATCCTAAGATTATAGAAATTGTTAAATGATCTATAATCACAATAACATACATCAGCTTCTATCTGAATTTACAACTGAGACATTAATATCAACAAGAGCGTATAATATTTTTCATTGTACCTGAAATTTGACAGGCTGTTACATTAAGCTGGTTATAAATTCACATTTATTTCAAATTATTTCAAATACAAAGCAAGAAAATATTCATAAACTTGATCCTTAGCTAGGTTAGTGAAAATGTCCTCCTAAATTATACTGTCATTTGTAACAATTAATTATAAGTTACTCCCCTAGAAATGTGAACAGTCACTATCTAAATCAATTTTCTTTTGAGAGCGATTTATTTTTCGTGAAGTTTTGGATCAAGGTAAAATCACGAATTAATAACTATTTATGGCAATTCTTGCACAATTTAATTAAAAGATATCTTCATTTAGTTTTAATCCACGAAACTGAATTTCAGCAAAAATGTTAAAAACGGTAATCATGAAATTTAATTAGTAGCCGTGTAAGAAAGTTGATTTACAATATCCATCTCCCAGAAATGAGACAGATCTAAAACTATCCAACTTAGCATGTAAATTTTCCTGATTGCATGATTCTAATTTATTTTTGGTTTTGTATTGTTTTAGAGATATGGAAGAGTTATGCGCCCTTCTTCAAAAGTGACCAGCACAGAGCCTCTTTGCTGCTGTGAGTACGAGAATATTAAAGGGGAGAAAAGTCATATTCTTTCCTGCTGCTGTGACTGCGAGGCTCTCGACGAAGCTTTTGACAGGTATTTGTCTTTATTTCTATCTATCCCTTACATTATAAGCCCCAGGGCAAATAATGAGTAGACAATTTATTTCTATATCAATCAATGTTGTTTTACATGAATATATAAGTACAGCTAATGAACTGCAAATTATGTAGTAAACTGTGAAGGCTTTAAAAGACTGCGATAAAACTGGTTTCTACTTCGACATATTTGTGTTCAAATGTTTTGGTTGAATTTATAAGGATGAATTCTGAAATTTTGAAAATTGAACAATAATATTTGATGCAGACAATGAATTTCTAGCTTGCAGCTATTACCTAATATAATATGACTTTAATTTGCAGTGAGATGGTTTTACAAAGTCAGTATCAATTTCAAACAATATTCATATAAAGGGCATAAGACTCCTCTTATTCCAACTGAATTATCCTGAGTGCAATAATACACACAATTTGTCCACTTAGCTGTACCTCCTGCAATTCAAATGCCAGGGTATATATGCATGAATATAAATATTTATAACCAGTTTTAGTGTGATAAATACAAGCAATGGGATTTTTATGTATCATGTGATATTTAGGTATGTATAGGTTAATTCAAGATCATTCCATGTCTTAAGTTTTATTCAAATATATAATATTAAATTTTACTATTTGAGAAATGTTCAAATGTCAATCTGCACAAATGAAACAGCGTGGGAATGAGATTCTAATATGAAGTATGTATTATATACAGGATAGCTTCCTCCACTAGGGTTTACAGTGTGATAAAAATGTTCTACCAGCTCAGGTAGAACCCTTAATTCTCACCTAGATATATAATGCATTGTACTCACTATTATTAACCGAGTCATGGGATTCACATGATATGACTTAAACACTTACTGTACCACGGGTAATATGTTACATGCTGTCATTTTACATCCCTTTAACAGTGTTTGATTTGTCACCCGAACAACATTCCACTATGCAAATAATGTTACATGTAATCATTCCCCGAGAAACGCCTTTGCAGGGGATATTTAATTGGGCTCCGGTCCGTCCGTCCGAGATTCTTTTCCGGGCTCTAACTCAAAAACTGTTCATCACAGCTCCATTGCACTTCCTGAATACGTCAGATACTCAATGCCCTAGTTGTGCCTTTGCTGTTGCGGACGTTCAATTTTTGGAATTTTTTCTGTTACCATGGAAGCTCAAAAATACCAAATAACAGCTTTCGTTTTATTACCTGCTGTTATTATTTTATTTGCCGTTTTACAATACTCGCATACATTTTAAATTATACTTGAATAATTCATACTTTGACCTTGATGTATTTGGGTTTTTATACCAACTGCGAGGTGCGGGGGATAGTGCCACGTTTTGCGACTCCTTGTTTTTTAACAGCTTTGATCACTTTGAGTTGAATTAAAACATCTCTTTACTACAAGTATAGTTGTAGATTAAGAACATAGTATGCTTATTTTACAGGTGCATAACATGTCAGAGAATCCCTCCAAGGATGCAAGCTAGAATTCTCAACACAATCGGAGATCGGTGTCGAATTCCAGGAATTTTCGGACATGGGGCCACAAAGATTCGTTGTGATATACTTGTACCCTTAGTGACTGTACCAATATGTATCCTCTTAGCAACAGCTGGACCAGTTATGACTGTGATGTCATTGATATTTATGCCATTTTTCATGCTATTTTTTTACCGATCATGGCGTAGAAATACGGAGAAGACTCGAACACCGTTCTTCTTCGTCTGGGGTTTAGTCTCTGTGATATTAATGTTTGTAACGTTTCAAGCTTTCATCGTTGCCTTTCGTGAAATTTTATTGTGGGAAAATATCATATTAACGTCGTGTTTCTTTAGTATGTTGTATCATATGATGAAAGCGAAGCTAAATTCTAATTCATTACGTCGCTCATATACTACATACAAACCGCGTCGAAGGGAAGATATTTATAACTCAAATAAAACACACATCAATAATTCTATGGAAAGGAAAGAAGATTCTAAGGATTATACACAAGATGATATAGAAAAAAACATCAGAGGAGGGATGTCTTTGGAACAAATGACAGCCACTTCATTACCTGAAAGTGAAGTCACTTGGATTGACTCTAGGCCAATCAGAGGTAAGAATTTTTTATTTGCTGGAAAATTTCACAACTTTTGTTTTATGTTCAACTTTTTATAGCTGCATGACACAAAAAGCATGTCAGCTCTGCCGTCAAGATTTATAAAGACAAATCACAGATCACTGGTGTGTAGCTGTATGGCCTTCATCACCTTATACAAGTTTGACTATTCATGATAGTTGGTCTGCTGTCTTGGACTATGGCTAATAGCACTGTTGATATCGTTATATAATCTAGGTCACTGTTTTTGAGACACCGCATCCAAAGTGATACCAGATATTGTTGTTTGCGCTTCATTAGAAAGAAAATGTTAGTATTATCTACGGGTAATCTAATTTATATGAATGGCACTTTTATTCACTCTTAAGATCATTTGACTTGAATGGTTAGGAATATCAATTCAATCTAGTCATCATATGCTTCCAATCCATCATTGTGTACATGCATGCATAAATAAATAATTGAAGCAACTTCTCATTAAGCAAAAACCTGTGTATGTATATTTGACCAGTAGGTACAGTGTAATTTTGAGATGGGCTAACAGGTTTGTTCAAATGAATAACCATGAATTTGATTCAAGGTCACTGTGATAAAGTCTTAAAACTTCTTCTCGTTAGTAAAAAGCTTAAGGATCTGGATATCGGTCTGTTAAGCATTAATCCAGTGTAACACCGTTAACTTCAGTCACAATTGCAGTGGTCAAACGAGAAACGTTTTACAAACTTGTGGTACCTGATCAAGTAAGATTTTAGTCCAGAGACTTATGTTGGGTCTGTATCAAGCATGGAGGAAAGACAATTAAGTGTAAGATGACTCAAACAGATCACCGTGACCTTCTGAACTTGACCTTCTGATGGATTTGGTAGTAGCATGGTTGGATGTAGAACAACAAAAGTTCATAATTGAATAAACTTTGGGACTATAGGCTAAAATCATTAAGCAACTTATTTTCATTTTCATTAAGTTGAAACCCGAAATCTAAATTGTGAGCCAGAGGTGGAGGGCTTGTGGTAGTATGTCAGGATAAATCAGATGACACAACGACACAAATAATTGACCTTGACCTTCTGCTTGATTTGAATCAGATGATTATAACTTCTTGTTCTTCAACATGACTTCATTAAGTCACCGATGAAATATTAACGTTTTATTTTAGTTAATATTATTATTACCTTGTTTCATATGGATGTTTGATCTCTAGTTTACATGTCTACAAATATGTATATATCCAGGATAAGACAAATAGTAATTTGATATATCTAAGAAATTTTATTTTTGAAAGAAATAGCTCATCATAACAATTAATTAAAAAAAGAACAACGAGGAACACTTTGAGGATTGTTGATATTCCACAGATCATGGATCTTATCTAAAACTGTTACAGACATCTTTACTATAAGACTCTTTCTTATGTGGATATGAAGGATAGGGATATTCTACCTGAGGGTCACAAAATGTTGTAAAACCCTGAAAAAAAAAAATCTGAATGCAAATCATTTCTCCTAACATGATTATTGCGTAATATTTTCAACGCAAATTCTATTGATTGTATCTTTTAAAGCAAATACTGCATATAGTTTCTGAAAAAAAAATGTTAAAATTGCACCAAGGAAGTAGAAATTTTGTTGATACTGTAACCTCACGAGGCTTTATTGCAAGGGTAGCCATGCAATACCGCCTCGGGCGGCATGAGTATATTACAGTGGACCAGCCAGTATTAAACGTATGGGTATGAGAGAAATACCTATGTCTATCTATACTTTTAGTAATTTTAGCATGCATGTATGTGTTATGATAAGTACTAAAAGTAGGTTACAATTGGTCATTATGAGTTTAGCCAGTTTCATAAATCGGCTAGCTATATTGTTACTTTAAGATTAGACACCACTCACATTCCATCGATGCATTAATTACAATATAATCACTTTGTTAAGAAAGGTGATATTAATAGTTTCAGCGACTTCGTATTAGACCCAGTCAGGTTTAGATATAACTTATTCATTACCTAACAGATCAAAGAACTGGTGGAGTGGGAGTCCATTTCCTGGTGAACGTTTTGATTGGTCATATTTAGGAACTAATTTACATGTTTCAAGTTACATGAACTTTGAATGTTCAACCAAAATGGTATTTTTTCTCTATCAAAAACAGGAGCAGACAATTTAGTATTTTTCTTTAGTTGCAAAACTTACTTACTTTACACCACTGCCACCATTGAAAAGTTCGAGCTTCTAATTTTACTTCAAGATATGATATTAAAAATAATTAATTACATCCCCAAAAATATTTGTGTCACAATGTCCTATATGGAATGAAGGACAGTGATTGCACATACACCAAAGGCAAACTAAAGTATTTTTATTATATTATTTATTTTGTTTTAATATTAGACATACATTGTACATCATCATTAATGCTCTGTTGGTGGTGGAGCCTTTTAAAGTTACGAGACTCCTCTCCTGATAGCATTAAGTGACGTGACTCCTCTCCTGATGACATTTACAAATTACCTGCTTAAGTTTTCCTTCATTTGGGAAAATACAGCAAAATTTCTATAGGGGAAGTGGTCTTAATTCTGCCCCAAATGTACCTAAAAAATCACTGATACATTTTATCTGAAAGTGAAGCACAGACATTAGAACGTGGCCCTTGAGTTAGGTAACAGGATGTTACAATATTCTCAATGATGTAAAGGAATGACTGAGAGTACAGATATTAATATTTTCATCAAATTATCTTAGATTCACAGGTATTTTTTAATAAAGGTTGGGGTATGCTGTTATGATGTTGCATATTACCTGGATCAAACTAAAATATCTTCTTCTATGAGTAAGAGTGACTTTGTTATCATGCATGCCTCTTGTATTTAATCAGACGGGAAATTGATAACCTGGTGTGAAGACTGTGGAATTAAAAAGCCGCCGCGTTCTGGCCATTGTACAGTGTGTAAAGCCTGCTTTGATGTGCGTGATCATCACTGTGTTTGGTGAGTTATCTGCCCTTAATGTATAGAATTAGACATCACTGTGTATGGTGAGTTATTTGCCCTTGATGACTAGAATTAGACATCACTGTGTATGGTGAGTTATCTGCCCTTGATGACAAGAATAAGACATCACTGTGTATGGTGAGTTATCTGCCCTTGATGACTAGAATTAGACATCACTGTACTTGGTGAGTTATCTGCCCTTGATGACTAGAATTAGACATCACTGTGTATGGTTAGTTATCTGCCCTTGATGACTAGAATTAGACATCACTGTGTATGGTGAGTTATCTGCCCTTGATGACTAGAATAAGACATCACTGTGTATGGTGAGTTATCTGCCCTTAATGTATAGAATTAGACATCACTGTGTATGGTGAGTTATTTGCCCTTGTTATCTAGAACTAGGCATCACTGTGTATGGTGAGCTATCTGCCCTTGTTATCTAGAACTAGACATCACTGTGTATGGTGAGTTATCTGCCCTTAATATCTAGAACTAGACATCACTGTGTTTGGTGAGTTATCTGCCCTTAATATCTAGAACTAGACATCACTGTGTATGGTGAGTTATCTGCCCTTGTTATCTAGAATTAGACATCACTGTGAATGGTGAGTTATCTGCCCTGAATTATAGAACTAGACATCACTGTGTATAGTGAGTTATCTGCCCTTGTTATCTAGAATTAGACATCACTGTGTTTGGTGAGTTATCTGCCCTTAATATCTTGAACTAGACATCACTGTGTTTGGTGAGTTATCTGCCCTTAATATCTAGAACTAGACATCACTGTGTTTGGTGAGATATCTGCCATTGATGACTAGAATTAGACATCACTGTGTTTGGTGAGTTATCTGCCCTTGATATCTAGAATTAAACATCACTGTGTTTGGTGAGTTATCTGCCCTTAATATCTAGAACTAGACATCGCTGTACTTGGTGAGTTATCTGCCCTTGATGACCAGAATTAGACATCATTATTAATGGTGAGTTACCTGCCCTTAATATCTAGAATTAGACATCACTGTACTTGGTGAGTTATCTGCCCTTGATGACTAGAATTAGACATCACTGTGTATGGTGAGTTATCTGCCCTTGATGACTAGAATTAGACATCACTGTGTTTGGTGAGTTATCTGCCTTTAATATCTAGAATAAGACATCACTGTACTTGGTGAGTTATCTGCCCTTGATGACTAGAATTAGACATCACTGTGAATGGTGAGTTGTCTGCCCTTAATATCTAGAATTATACATCACTGTGTATGGTGAGTTATCTGCCCTTAATGTATAGAATTAGACATCACGGTGTATAGTGAGTTATCTGCCCTTGATGACTAGAATTAGACATCACTGTGTTTGGTGAGTTATCTGCCCTTGATGTATAGAACTAGACATCACTGTGTATGGTGAGTTATCTGCCCTTGATGACTAGAATTAGACATCACTGTGTATGGTGAGTTATCTGCCCTTGATGACTAGAACTAGACACCACTGTGTTTGGTGAGTTACTCACCCTTGTTGTCTAGATTCACAAGTGATTGTGCATGGTGAGTTAACCGCAGGCTTCAGTATCATAATCACGCAGCTCTGTGTGTAAATATAGCTATGAAATATATGCACGATGCTTTATTCACAATTATTTGATTTTATTTTTAATTGATCCCTTAATATTATGGTGCAGCATCTGTCATCTGGTGTCCGTCGTACGTCAACTTTTCACCAAAATCCCTACTTACAGTCATGAATGGCTTCCTTTGTATAAACAATTGGTCTGGTCCCCCAGGGTCCTCAGGGGCGGGGCCCATTTAGGGGAAATATAGCAAATTCTTTAAAATTCTTCTTCTTCTGTAGGAATGAAAGAATTTGGTTCTAATTTAGTGCGAAGCTTCTTTGGAGTAAACGGGAACTAATTTTTTTTAAAACTATATATGGGTCTGTTATTTTAGCTTGACCAAAGCCTGCAGGACCTGCAAAGATTTTATTAAAGTAAAATAAATTTTTCAATAAAAATTCCAGGATATTATCTTAAAGAATTTCACCTCCATATAATGTGAAGAGCATCAGTGTAAAGTTTTTTATAGTGGTACCTGTATATTGACCTTGAAAACAAATGTTTCGCTGCATTAGTTCTAAGAGATAACTTTCAAATTGTATGCAGTAAAACACATTTATAACAAACAAAACTTACAAGGAATTCATGTTCAGAACATAGGCATTTTCTTTCTCTGTTAGCATCACTATAATATATTTGTTTTATGTTTATAACAAACTATGCTTATAATGAAGTGATTTTGTTTGCCCCTAGAATTCGGTATAACCATGTTTTACTGTAATTTGAGTCTGAATTTAACTTTATATATGATTTACTCACACATTAGAATTGAAACTTTACAATTTCATATCCTCAGCTGTTAGCTCATCGATTCTGCTTATAAGATCTAAATGTGTATAGAAATTGTTGTCTGAATTCACAATATATGATCTATAACCGCCATTTTGTTTTGTACATACAGGATAGATTGTTGTATAACTGCAAATAACCACAGACATTTTATGACGGCCATGACGTTATTTGTGTTTTGTGGTTTCTATGGCGTCCACCTCACCTTGACGACGGTCTGTACACCACAGTTGTACTACGGCTGGTTCCTGTTGCCAAATGACTGCCGATTTTTATATGTTGATTTCCAGTGAGTTTTCAAGCATCCATACATATATATATATAGCTGTTGTAATCTTTATTCAATATAACTTTAATTACGATTTATTTTTCACCTTATTATTCTGTATTCAACCCAATAAGGGCCCAGCTGGGCACTTAAAAAATTGAAGCAAATAAGGGACTTGAAATTTGGACTAGCCATTTATGAAATTTACTATTAAGTAAGGCATAAATTAATTTTCAAAAGATATCAGTAAGGAAACCAACACAGTTTTAATGCTTTCAGTTTGCATTTATTTCAAAGTAAGTGGTATTGATAAGCCTAAAGAGGGGAATGGTCGTGAAATATAGGGGTGGGGCACTTATTGGGTCAAATATGATATAATAATAAATGCTCTGTGAAGTGCAATAAACTTTCATTGGTGACTAAATTGATTAAAAATTAATGAAGGAAAAATAAGCAACGAAAATAATTTATGATATAGCTTAAATTGAGATTAGATGATCTGTTTGAATCGTTTCATTAATTGCAGCACTCATCTCGTCGCAGAACCATGTAAAGTAAGTTTTGATTACCAATTATCTCTCCATATTTTGTCCTTCCAGGACGGCGGTGAGCTTTGTCAGTGGTTTGTACTGTCTGATGGCGGCTTGTGTAATGTCCTGTAACCTGCTGTACCAGATCATTCTCATCTCACAGAATATCACCTCTCAGGAAATGAGCATGGCCAGCAAACGTAAACTGACACGATGTTACGGACTCAGGGCTTGTGCAAATATTCACAACCGAGGTTTCTTCAGGAACATTATACTGTTTCTCACCACAAAGAGAAATCAAGATGGTATGATTAAAGTCTAGAAAGTTAAAAATGTTAATGTATGGTTATATAGATTTGTACTGATAGGAGTTTTTAAATTAAGAGTTCAAATGTTGTGTGAATGCTATGTACAGTGACGACAGGAAAGTTTACCGTGTAAATATCCGTTGTTCTTTAAACTTTTATATAGTAATTTGTAGATGTTACTCATAATTACTCTACTTTAGGTGGATGAATGTTCATTATACTTTATTCATTTTATATAGATTCCAAGAAAAATATCCGCTCATCAATATTTTACACTATCTGTTTATCGTCAGTGTATGTCCCTGTATAGGAACGTGAATATCAAGTGAATCTGCTTGGTCACACACCTGGGTCGCGAGTTTGAATCCCATATAGGGCAGCAATGCAAAGTACTGTCTGTTGGTCGGTGTTTTTTCTTTGGGTACTCTGGATTTTCTCCAACATCAAATTTAGTATGTACACAAATGACCCTGGCTGTCAATAGGACCTAAAACTAAACAAACCGAACAGACCAAGTTTTGGTATATCCGACTGATTTACATTTGTCTTGAAGATCAAATGTCACTTTATACATTAGTGTAGATGGAGCTTTTCCTAATGAAGTAGACATTAAGACCAAAATCTTATATAGATTGTTTTTTTATGTTTTTTATCCCCCTGGTGGGGGTAGGAGAGGGACTTTGATTCTATGTATATATGTACTAGATAGTATTTTGAATCGTCCTGATTGTGACAGTTGATTATATAATTACCTGTCTATATGTTGTGTATACCCATACACCTATGTTGTCTGCTCATTTGATATGCCCTGTCCCAGGATTCTATGTAAATAATCTTGACTTTATGATAACCAAGATGAATAATATATTTTCTACTATATCTATTGACTAAAATTGTTAACTTTACTGTTTACAAATCAGGTAAGGATGTGAAATCCTGTCTATATTTATATGATTTATACATATCACAACTCATTCCAGATTATAGACTATTTTAGTTAGAATATGTTATAATAAATGCCTTTGATAATTGCACTAGTTGAGACCATATGAATACAGTTTGAGGTACAGTTGGACCATTGTATCTTAAGATGATAAGGGCCTGGCACGCATGATAGTATCCATGTCAAGTGAGTTTGGATTACCAGGTAATTGTTTTAAAGTTTTAAGGCTGGTAATTCACAGAAATACTTAAATATACCTGAGGATCATTGCACTGAACATGTCATTATTTTATGTGCAAAACTTTATAATTTTCACTGAAAATATGACGTTAGACTCTAAAACACTTGATTTCACAGTCAATAATTATCCACAAGGGGGACAACTCTGTAATATGCAATTACAGAATGATTATTTGCCAATTTTTGCCTGGGAGTAATTTACATTATCCATGTAGCTGCAGGTGCTGATGAAGGACAAAGTTTGCTTCTGTTCTAACAGAATTAAAGTAAATTCGAAAGCTTTACTTTGAGAGTAAAACTTTGGACCTTGAGTTTATACTAGTCTAATAGCGGGTCTATCAAGCATGGACAAAATATTCCCTGGCATATATGGTATGTAATATTTATAACGTAGTGTACATGTGGTGCTTTAAATTATTGGTAAGTACTACATGTTTTTCGATCTTTGTTATGTATAATTTATGTAACTTGCCTTTTTCTGAAATCTTATATCGATTCATAATTAATATTTTATATAAATTTTCAAATTTAACATATTAAATTATAACTGAAATCTAGGAACGTTATATCTTGCCATGTCAAAGGACTAAGTTAAAAAAGAGGTGGACAATCTTAAAGAAACTCTTTCATTATCTTACATATCAAATATTCTTATCCCACCATTATGGTTTTTATTGACACACACTTATGATCAGAAAATCTTTGATGATGTAGTGTTTAATAATTGTACTGTCTGATGGCGGCTTGTGTTAATAATTGATCAGCATTTGATTTTCTGTCTCATTATGGTGAAAAATTAATCGGCAATAAAAAAACTTAAATATGTACGTACCCATTGATCAATTTTAATAGACCACAATGACACCATTTGTATGTTCAGTATCATCATTTATTAATTAAAATGAATACATTTTAGACATACAAAATTATTATAAGGACATTTCAATGGCTTACTATATACCCTTAAAATGCTTGTCACCTCACATTTTATATTTTCTTGTCAGAATTACTAAATTCAGCACAATAAGTGCACTTAATATTTTTAGATATTGAGCAAAAGCTTTAAAAAATAGCACCAAATTTAGACTACAACTTCATGAAATTACTATTCAAAGTAATATCAGTCTGGATTTATTAGTTATTGATACATCGGCCTTGAAAAAGAGGGAGCTGTACTCTCCCATTTACTTATATTTTCTCTTATTCTGGGGAAGAGAGAGCGATTGGCAAATTTTCTATTATATTTGATATACATTTATTTGAAGTAAGATATTTAAATATAAAAATTATTTTTTCCCATAACTTTGCATTTCTATATTTTCTACATTTCAATAGGATTACTTTAGTAATCATTGATTTCTTTAAAGGCATATTGGTACATACATATATCTTTAAAATTTTTGATGATGTTTTGTTACCATTTTGTTATAATTGTAAAATTACATCTGGTACATAACTTCAGATGTCTTGAAGACTCTTTTTTTAGAATCATATTGATTGTACATGTATTACATAATATTGAAATGAATAGTCATTAGATATTCCAATTTGTATTTTCCCTATATCATTCATATATCATACACTGTTTTGTGATTGAATTTTGTGTTGTGGTATATGTAGTGTATTTGTATTATGAACATTATTTTGTACACATTGTTTTGTTAAAAATATGTTCGGTATGCAACTGTCAATTTTGAATCTAGCAACAAGAAAAATGCATTTTTTTTAAAAATATTTCTTTGGTTGTGAACACTGTACCTGTGAATGTGATTCTTAATATCCAAGGAGTAAATTTATCTTGGGGTTTTGTCTGTATTTTAACTGCTGTTTCACTATTACCATGTTGATTGAATTATTTAATCAAGAATGCATTGTAATTGAAATGCAGTTGAAGAAAAAATAAAGAAATGCCCGTAAGAACTACATGTATAAATACATGTATAATGTATCTCCATCAGTATGTTTGTTAAATTAAGGCAGCACATTACAAGACAGACATAATTATCACTAAATCCCTAGATGTTCTTTTTTTGAGCACAAACACGAAATTTATCTTCTATTTATTGGCTTCTTTAAAGATGCTCCACTGCCGACAGAGCATAAATGATATTCATCATTTGAACAATAATTGGTGTTTAATCATGTATATGTACAAATGTCTAAAAAACACAAACAATAATATAAAATAATTTATTTTGCCTTTGGTGCATGTGCAATCAATACTTCATAACATATAGGATACAGTGCCACAGAATTTTTTCAGGATACAAATAATTTTTTTTTTATTTTTAACTTGAAGTAGAATTAGATTTTCAAACCTTTCAATGATGGCAATGGTGTAAAGAAAGTAACTTTTGAAGAAAAATACCAAATCGTCTGCTCTTGTTTTCAATAGTGAAAAAATACCATTTGTCAGCGGTGGAACATCTTTAATGGGTACAGTGAAATTAAATTGTGGTGAAATCATAAGTGGAAAGATACCCAAAGTCAGAACAAAAAATGAATAAAAATCTAGTGGAGAAAATTGGCAGCAGAGAATTTATATCCAATATAGGCTTTTATATTTTGAAATATTTTTTGTTATAATATTGTTACATGTTTAATATACATGCATAAAGTGGTATTGTTCAAAATAGTACATTCTTGATAACTATTTTGAAATAACTTTATTTGGAAACATGCAAATTTGTTTATGTTGCAGGAATTGCATTAGACAGACCAGCAGCAAGATATGCTATAGTACAATAGTAAAAATAACCAAAACACCAGATTTTGATTGAAATGGCCGTTTTAAAATGACATGAATGTTTTTAAAGATGATTCAAATCAAAATTTACCATCAATTATACAAAGAAACTGACTTTACATTGCCCATGACAGTCTACTGTACAAATAGTTATCATAGATTATCATACCGTATTCGACCCAATAAGTGCCCCTCCCCATTTTAGGCTTCAATTTTTACTTATTTTGAATTAAATGCAGACTGAAAATGTGAAAACATGGTTGGTTAACTTACTGATTTCTTTTGAAAATTGATTTATGGCTTACTTTGTAGAATAGTTTCATGAAAAGCAAGTCCAAATTTGTTTCTATTAAGCGCCCCTGATATGGTTCATTTTTTAAGCGCTTATTGGGTGGAATACGATATTTCACTCTAAGTGTGGACAAGAACATGCTAACCTATGAGTAAAATAAGAATCAAGAAACAGTTGTAAATAATAATGCTTTTTAGTAATTAAACATTTAATCATTGTATTTACATGTGAAATAACCTACTTTTTCAGAAATGTTAATGTTTTTTTAAATTTTAATATTGTGAAATGAAACCACTGCAAAAATGTTTTGGCATAAGAACAATTAAAATCCAACTGCCTTGAGGAAATTTTTTATTTTATACAAGATACAACTACATGTATACATGCATGTTTTTTGTAACTTAACAGTTTTTTTTAAACTAAAATTTCCTGTCAAAAGAGAACTATAAATCTTCATGCATTAAAAATGTTTTTAATTGATTTTATGTTTTTTGTCAACAGTGATTTGTTCTATTGTCTGTGTAGTTTTGTTTATATATATACAATGAGTCCCTATTTTTACAATGTTTATATTATAATATATGACCACTGTACATGTGCTGTTACATTCCACAAAATATTACATTATCCATCTAATTATAATCATTTGCTCATGTCCGTTTTTTCAGTCGATTGCTAACTTCCAAGCAATTAATTAATGACTCTAATTAGGTTTTCATATTTTTTATATCAGATACATGTTAAATTTACAAACTAAAACACACTGTATGCTACTTTCTATTCAGAGTTCCCTGCATTGTATGGGACAGCTATAATTCAGCACATTTCTAGGTGTAATTTTAACTTTTATAAATGTAAAAAAGTAAACAACTAGTTAGTTAATGTCTTGCTACATTATGGGGAATAATTTCATTTACCATTTATGTAAAATACTTTACCATTCCGCTGATTATTTTCGCCGACCAAAATGTTTGCGATTTGATCCAAAATCGAGAAGATCATATGTTAGCGCTGGGCCTCGAAATTACGAAAATATCAAGCTATACGGTTCTTATTTGTATCTGTGCCTTTGAACATTTTAACAGCACTTAGTTTTACACTGTAATCATGTTTCACTGATTTCGATTTAAATTACCGGTAATCTAAAATAAGCTCATTACTTTATTAATAACTAATTATAAAATGCATAGCAAAAACGACTTCAAAAATTGTATATTTATGCTAAATGAGCTTTTTCGCTTAATTTTAAAGTTCAGTATGAATTTTAAACCTCTTTCCCCATATTTGAAATTAACAACACAAATAAGCCCTACAAGAAAGTCTTATGCTCATTTTAAATAAATCAGTTAGATTAAAAGTGTAAATCTGGTGAATTTCAATAAGCCTTATTCTACCTATCAATTTCGTTTTAAGTTGAGCGAGAACAACTAAAAATATCAGCTGAGAACAATTAAAGTTATAGCCCTCCGATTCAGTTCAGTATGAATAAGTGTTCTCCCATTGTTTGCAGTGCAAATGAGTCGTCTTCCTTAGATTGAACAATTTATAGTCCCCCCCCCCTTAGTTTGTTATTTAGTACAAATAACTGTCTTCTTCAAGTGAAGAATTCTAGTGAATTATTCCTCAAATAAGTCCCTCTTTTTAATGTATACATAGTAAAGGTAAATATAAACCCTAATTCGTAATATATTTTTAATTCAAATAAGTTCTGTGTCGGGTTGCACAAAACAGATCAGTCTTGTTTTTGAAATTACGATGAGAAATCCTGTTTGCACTGTAGTTGTGTTTGTTAAACTGTGAATTATTCATTCCAGAATGTGATAGTGTTTCAATGATCAAATGACATGATCTTAAAACGTGCAATTATGGTTAATTTATTCCAATTATGTTGTCTTTTTATTTTTTTTTAATAACCAATTTTCTGTAATTAATCTAACAAATTTCTATATGTAATGTAAAAGGTCATTGCATGTACCATTATCAATTTTTTGAGAATTTTAACTTAATTAATCTATAATTATTATTGCCAATTATTTTCTTTAATCAGTTATCTCCCTTGAGACTTATAATGTAAGGTACTGGAGCATCTAGTGGTAATGAAATAAGATTCCAATTACCTAAAATCACTTACAATTTAGATTATAAGGTGGTGAGAGACCTTAGAACAACTGTTAATGTAGCCGTCATTTATACAATTGATCAAGAGCTTATTTATTTATGCACATATTGTTACAAAACATCTGCATCCGTTATTACTTAACATCTAGATATCCGGTGGTGATGGAAAGTTAGGTCTGCATTTTCTAGTTATATGTTAACAATGTGCCTTTACAATTACCATTAGGTATTGATTAAAGAATAACAGAAATTTCCACAGTACTGTTTTCTAATCCGTCACAAACTAGTTTTCATCTGCTCACCATTACAAAAAAAAAATACCCAGTACTGCATCTAGGTTTATCCACAATAAAATTTATCATTTTTGTGGGTCTTCACGAAAGTGGTTACTACTGTTGGAAAGGTTCAACTCCTGCAATTGGTATGTAATTATATATAATTATCATTTGTATTTACCCGACACCTGAAATCTTATCCATCAATTCTCTCTTTACTTCTGGGCTGATTAATTTATTTAATTTTCAATGTTATAGCAATAACATTAGAGGTGCCTTGTGAAGACTTTCGTCCAATTTTATATTTTCTAGTTAGTTATGACAGTAGATATCTATATACATGTTAATTAGTGATAATGCTTTGATGTGTTCACAGTTCTAGATCAATGAAGCTCACATGATTTGCAAATAATATCAATAATATCATATAACTGTTGAAAATTAAAGTATCTCTATATATTCTTGTTTGTTCTGTCATATATTAAAGTTTACCATCAGCCGGCTGGCTCCAGGATCAGGAAAAAAAATACAGTGGCATATGATAGACAAAATGAAACATTTCAGACGAGATTGATAATCTTTCGATTGAAGCCATTGATATGTTAATATGTTTCTCCATCCAAAGTACCTGTTGACATGACAAGTCCTGAAAGTGAATATTCAGGCAAAGGAAGGCTAAAGTCGGTAAAAAAAAATGGTTTGGATATATCCATTGTAATTTCTTATACAAAAACACTCTCTATGCCAAGATATTAATTTATATTACAGGAATCCTTAAACGTCCTTCTGGTTGGCTTGGCTATGTCCCTGATTACATTTCTACGCAGCCTCTCTTTCACAGAGTTTGGTGAATTTATTCTTAGATCTTAATTGTTTCAATGGTCAAAACTGGACGACGTAATCAGAACTTGACTGTCAGTTTGATATGTAAGGACTTTTGGAAAGTCAAATTGCAATGAATGCTTTTAAACTGGTTTTCTTTGCCTGACTATTTATTCACTTTTAGCTGAAATTCCTTAATCTTGGAAAAAAAATACCTATACAATTTAAGGTACATACATATTTCTGTGAGAAAGTGGTATTAAAAGTTTGTGAGGTTCTTGAGCAGTAGGAATGAATTTGTTTCAAAGAACAACACTTACTATATATCACAAAACTATCATATTCTTTATTACATAGAAATATGATAAACAGAATTCACATTGCTACATCAGCCTCATCCACATGCACTCAAGACCTTTAATGTGAAGAGAAAAAAAATCAAAGGTAATTGTTGCAGTATTGAGATCTGTGCCACATTGTCACAAATTTTCTATGTCAATCTTACTATCACATAACATTTCTACAAACACACACACTCCTGATATAAAAGCATAGCCGTCTTTTATCCAACAT
The DNA here is from genome assembly GCA_004382745.1 of Argopecten irradians irradians. NCBI lineage: Eukaryota > Metazoa > Mollusca > Bivalvia > Pectinida > Pectinidae > Argopecten > Argopecten irradians. The sequence continues at coordinate 434,583 of SAYR01073312.1, forward strand.
TTCCTCTGGTTATAATTCAACAAATATAAATGTTTGTGAGTAAATTTCCTTTCACAGAGTTAAAAAATCTTTAAAAAATATTTAGGAAGGCAAAACCAAAAGAATTCCACTACAAAACACTGTTAATATAATTTTTGCCATCCAGATGGAATTTTATTGAAATCATCCAAGGGAGATAACTTTTGGTCTCGATGAACCAAACCCTCTCTAGAGTCAGCTACTCTCATAGTTTGAAAGTTAAAGAAATTTGTTCGGATCGTTTGATCTCGCATTGAATGTACGTTTTGTAACCTTGATCCATTTTGTATAGGTATAGGCAAAGACCTCTTAGGGAGCAATTTCAACAGAATGAGGGAAACTTTTGATAAGATTATCGGGGATATTATAGATATTTTACCCCTCTCTTGTACCATTCATGAATAGTGAATCTAAATGTTATTAAGAGAAGTCATAAATTTTGTTGTTCAGGTGTTAATTGCCGACAATATTTTCATAAAAAATAAAATAAAAAAAAAACGAAAAGAGAAATCTACATTACATTTTAATTTTGAAATTTAACAGAGTTTTGCCTACAGAAAAACTTATGATAAAATCAGACAGCTTTTACTGAACAGTATTTGATATACATTCAGGTATGACATACATCAACATAGAGATTTATTTTAGGGATTGAATTTGGATATAGATCAGACATCCTGAGATGGTCGTGGGGCCATCTTACTAAGGTCTCCCAACTCTTCTTCCATCAAATGTTGGTTTTGAGTAAAGTAGTTACGATACCATTCTATATGCTCATGTTTCTCTTTGACACTCATGTGGGGATTTTTCGACAGCCCCGCTACCACAAGTTCCATGAAATGTCTAATTGGCCCCTTCTTTGGGAAGTCTTCAATGAGGGGTTCAAGAAACACATGTTCATCGAAGGTCACATTCTCTTCTTCTGTACGATCTAAATAAAACATGAAAAAGAAAAACATCACTGTCTCAGCAGTAATTTCCCAGTAACCTATTTACCATCCTCCATACTCCATGGGTTACTATCACTTATACTATATCCACCCCTGAACTATCTCATAGTAAAACTGGAGGCAACAGAACAGGTAATTTAGTCCTTTGATGTACATCAAACAAACTGTATAACGATACTTCCTGGTTGACTGTGTGGCTCTGAAGTTGGGCGTCACTTGATCTCTGTAGTCTTCAAAGGAATTTTTTGCAGATCTGTGTTTGGTTCAGATTTTTTCTATTAAGTTGCCTTCATTTTTACTATGAAATAGTCCAGGGGTGAATATAACGTTAGAGATGATATACCCCTGGTGTATTGAGGACGCCTATTTACTTACTTTTCAAGATTTACTCTTACACCTACATGTAGCTATATATAAGTTGGATACTGCTAAAAACAAAACGGTACCATACCATACCAGTACTGATGAAACAATACTGGTATTTTAACGATAATGATACTATTGGAGCAATATACTGCTTGCAGCGGCGTAGCTATGTTTGGAAGGACCTGCATGCTTGGGGGTGCAGGGGGCTATTGCCCCCTGCTCAGGGTCCAGGGGCGAAGCCCTGGTAGGGGGTATGGGGGGCGAGGCCCCCCAGAAGCTGACGGGAAATTGTTATAATGTAATAACTATTTTACCTCTTTGGTGAAGATCTTTAGTATATATATATATGAATGGTTAAATGGAGGTCACGATAATAAGGTTTATAACCATGCGAAAATAATATACAAAATTAGAACAGTGGTGAGTTTATATTGTCTACACTGTATAATCGTACTATACTATACTCCTCTGACCAGTGCTCGAGCAAAAACCACAGATTTTGGCTGTGAAAAATAAAATAGTAAGCAATGGCTGAATTTTGTATTATTTTAACTTAGGAAAAAATTTTGGCAAATATTTTAACAAAATCAACATCAAAAAAATATTTTCTAAATCCACAACCTGAACTTCATATTCGACAGAAAACAAAGCCAACTATTTCGTACCACGGAAATCATTGGTTAATACGCGTTTTAACAGGCTGGAAGTGAACCAAAATGAAAAAAAAAACCACACCTTCATTACTAAGGCGAAAAAACATGTTGTTAGTGCTATTTTAGGGATGTTTTGCTATCATTTAACATAATTATTTGCTTTTTATTGTTTGTTTTTAATATTTCTAATTTTCATGCGATGTGGTTTATTTTGGTGATCGTAAGTGTTTGCCGATTCAAAAACCTCATTTGCTGGAGGGATCTAATATTTTCTTTGACATGATTCAAAGAAAACCACATTTAACAACTTGGTAACAGGAAATATACTGACAATTCTAATAAATGTCATTGATGGCCAATACATTAAGTCTTTCAATGTGCACAAAGTTATGTTAGGTATACAGTCGGTCATATCACGTGTATTTATACGTCATTTATATTCTGCAGCGTTACGTGTATACAAATGTTGTATTTTTTTCTGACTGTACAAAAATGTTAGTCAGATTATTTTTTGCATGCTCGAGCAAGCATGCACGGGCGCTACGCCACTGGCTTGTCTAACATACTACATCTAGATTTCATTTGATTTAACATTGTTAATGTACAAGATGTTGTGCAGACTTTACCATGCATTTCAGCCTGAGGATAATGTCTAGAAATACCTTGGTCATTATCAATGGGAAACTTCCACATTTTGCCTTCTTCTGTGAGTCCAATCATCCTGTCAAATTCATTAACAAAGTAGGCTCTTTTTCTTTCCATTTTGTCTGCTGCTGCTAGTCTGTCCCACACTGGACAATCAATTCGTTCAGACTCTGAAAAACAAAGACTTTACTTCAAACTACATCTCAATGAATTTTCCATTTATAAGATTTATTTTTATTTATACTGTGTGGGTTTCTGAAAGGTCATTGATATGTGGATTGCACCTATTACTGCTAGTAAACACACACATCTTTTAGGTCTGATCACTATGCAAGCCATTATCTCACAGAATCCTTGGTGTTTCCGATTCATCTCATAAGACTTATTTGTTATTCACTATTAAGTGTCTACAGACTCCAGTTGAATACTGTTTGTATCCATTTTAGCTTCCTTCACCAAACCTTCACAGACCAGCACATTTAAGATGCAAGACCTTTCTGCCTCTCCCCATTCTTATAACACAGTAAAACACATTCATAATGAACACGGTTACAGCAAGTTAATGATCATAATATAGTAATTTGCATTCTGCGTCAATTTAAGATTCCAATAAGACGGGGGCCGTGGTGGTGGAGTGGTTAAGATGTAAATGTTCATAACAAACTCTGCTTTTAACAAAGTGAGTTTGTTGGTCCTCAGAAATTTTTTATAATTTTGTTTTCCAGTGCATCTGTTGGTATCGATACAGTCTGCGACTTTAAGCACTAGTCTGATGCCCATGACTAGTAATTTTACAGCCGGACCAGTGCCAATTGTAATGTACTAGTCTGATTGGACTAGTGGCTCCCTACACAATTAAAATCCGTAAATACTATATATTTACAAGAGCAGTGGTCAATTGCATTTTCAACATATTTTGTGTGCAATCTGTAACCGATTATTTCAGTCCAGATGCATCATTTTGTGAGAATTTGCCAGACTGTAATTTGGGTCAAAAATTCAAACTGTATATTTAATTTGGACTAGTGATTAAATGGTCGGACTATTAAAATATAGGGTTTTACTAGTTCACATGACTAGCAGCGAAAAAAATTAACGTCAAAAACTGTTAATACTAGTGGTGTTCCGATTGACCAAGTTCGTTGAGTTTCGTTGGTTTGGGGTGTTTGACCAATTAATCGAGTAAGAAATGTGTAATCGAGTTTTGTCGGGATTGTCCAACAACATGATAAACGAAAGTGTGTAATTAGCCAATCAGTAAAACACGCAAGACATGTCATAGAACACTTGTCATAATCAATCGCTTGTCTGTGTTGTCGCTCATTTCAAATATCAATCCTCTAAATAAATTGAAGAGCACATACGCATACGCAGTAATATAAACATTCAGAGGAGTATGCTTATATTTGTGCAAACATATTATATACCACCTGAGAACATGGCAACATGTGTAGAAGAAAGTTTGTATGATTTTCCTGGAAAACGTACACGGTCTTCAGTGCGACCAAAGACAAATATAATTGATTTTAATCGATCATCGATTGGTTACACAAAACTGATGATCGATCATGAAATTGCAACTGATTTCCAACACTAGTTAATACCCAATCGTCTGTATATGTGTTGACATGGGGTACCCTACCAATTAACTGTACAACCAAAGTCCAATGAGATAAAGACCTACCTTTCTGTAAGTCAGACTCCTCAAATATGCCCAGTCTCTCTGTTTCACCAGAAAATACCTTCTGCCTGAACAATACAAACAAAATCACAAATCATTGAAATATAGTATCTGTAGGAGGTGGATATGTGGAATCCATTATTATATTGAAGAAATTTAATTATTTTGATACGTTAATTGATTTTGCTAACTTGAGCTTGCAGAACTAAATTTTGGTAATATGTCAAGGAGGTGAGACCAAATTTACTGATCAGAAGAAACTATTACACATCACTTGCAGATTTATGTCAATATTATATGTGCCGTATTTCAGTAGAGTTACCATTACATATACTGTAACATGGCCTATATTATTTGACAAGATTGAAAAAATTTGCCAGATATTTCTCAAAAGGCTTTCCATCAACAAAATCTTTGGAAAAGATTGACTTTAACATATAACCATTACTTTAAAACTTTAGAAATCTATATTTGTTTGAAAAGAAAACGTGAAGTCTTACAATTCAGCGCCTGAGGGTTTATCTGTGGAGAAAACAGAGGATACATATTAAGTATTACAAAATGTAAAATCTTTATTTTAGCATATCATATACACACAATTTGTTTTTCACTTTTTATTGAGCTCTTACCTTACTTCATTGAATATTACTACTTACCAAGACTTTCAGATGTTTTCTTTGTTGATTGAACAACATTTTGCATGACATATACAGAAAAAAACGTGTCTTTGATGAATCCCTTGGGTTTAATGAAATTACTTTGTTATAAACATGTTTTCTTTGTTGATTGAACAACATTTTGCATAGCATATACAGAAAAAAAAACAAAAAAAAAACATGTCTTTGATGAATCCCTTGGGTCTAATGAAATTTCTTTGTTATAAACATAGTTTGGTATACACAAAGAATAAACAATTTGTATACAGAACCTTGATGTGGCATGAAAAATATCAATACTAGGAAGAACAATACTGTAAAGTTATAACCTGTCAAAACCAACTTTTGTCTAATGTGGATACCTGTGGATTCTGACAAAATTGTATGGCATTTTCCTTCTTAACTTATGGTTATAATTATTAAAACCTGTTAGAAATACACTGTATTTCAACATGTTTTCTGTATGTATTAAGAAAATAAAATTATACATGTACGTTTTTGTGCCTCTATCATTATCGAAAAATGAGATCCATATCAGCCATATACCAGTCTTGCCTAAAAATACTTACAAACAGGCTTGTCCCATTTACTGTAAAAAAATATAATATTTTATTATCATTTTTTTCCGTTGATGTTCAGAAATTAAGTATTGAGGAATCTTTAATTAATATAGAATAACTGGACATCTATTCTGATCGTTAAGATCATGGCTTGCATTAATATTGACTACATTTTGATTACTGAATACTTTCTGAATAATTAAACTATAGTTACTGTATAAAATTAAAGCTTATTGCTAATTGGAACATTTTTCTGTTTCTCACTAATATAACTGTACTTACTTCGAGTCCTGCTGAATATTCTGAATATCTTTCTTTACCTTCAGAAAAAACAAAAAACAACAAATTGAAGTACAATATGTACAAAATTTGACATAAAAATCTTGGTATGTAGCAAGGATTTATAAGTGAGAAGGATTCGTCACTGTCTCTTTACACTACTAAACACCACACGAGACGCCTATGAACTGGGAATAAAAACCGTTTTTCTCAACAAAAGCTTGTCTTATCGAGTCAAACGAAACACCAATGTAAAAATTATTAAATTTCATAACGTTTACTACTTGCTTTAAGGACGAAAAATTTAGAATATGTCTTAAATTTTCTTTAAAAAAATATGACATCTCATGAAATGACGGCCCCGCTTCAGAAAGTAAGACGGTAACCCTCACACCCACAAGCTACATCAAAGACTGTGCCAGCGGATATCAGAAGAAAATCAGTCACTGCCCAACGTCACAGTTAGTGCACAAACACAAAAGCTTCTGCCTTGTACTATACCAAAACCCAGTGTGACTTATCCTTCTCATATACGTCCTTGAATGTAGTTAGCAACTCACTTGCTCTTAAGAAACATGGTTAATCAATCAAGGATGTGACAAGTGTTGCATAATCAAATTTAGGGGTTTCATTTGGGGAAAATATAAGAAAACATTTTAAAGACATTATAATTAATTTTTATTTGTTTTCATACTAATTCCGATTTTCTGATTCTTTTTCTTCATATATAATGAAGAAAAAATTTGTGAATGGCGCGAAAACCTGACTGTATCATACATTGCGTATTGATTTATAAAAAATGATGGAATCATTAATAAGCACCCTGTTTGTTAAAATTATTTAAAGATGCTCCACCGCTGACAGAGCATAAATGATATTTATCGTTTGAACAATAATTGGTGTTTAATCGTGTATATATATGCCTAATTAACACAAAAAGTAATATGAAATAATTTATTTTGCCTTTGGGGCATGCACAATCAGTACTTTATTTCATATAGGAATTTTTTCGGGATACAATAAATTATTTTTCATATTTTTAACTTGAAGTAAAATTAGAAGCTCAAACTTTTCAATGGTGGTAATGGTGTAGAGTAAGTAGCTTTTGTAACTGAAGAAAAATACTAAATCGTCTGCTTCTGTTTTTGATAGTGAAAAAAATACCATTTTTCAGCGGTGGAGAATCTTTAATCTCCTTGGGTGTTATGGTAATTATGGCGAAAATGGTTGCTGTCTAATTGTGAAGCCATTAACAACAGGCAACCCTCAGAAACTCCCTCATCCTTGTACCCACCACTTCTATGGCTTTTTCTAACACACTTTCTTCATCAGCTGTGATCTCCAATGTGTAATCATCAACTATCGATGCAGTAAAATAAGCTCCAACCTGCAATAATCCAAGAACACAGTCATTAACTATAAATTTAAATTCAAAGAATGATGCCTTATGATTCAACTCATTAATAAGAGAGACTTATTATATTTCCAAATATCATTAAAACACCACGGGCAGTTATTAAGATACAATGGCTACATAAAACAAAATAATAAGACAATTTGTGACACTGTATAGGTATTAGATTTTCTGTGATTTTTAAAAAAAAATTAATACCTATTATTTGTGGAAAGAAAATTTTCTGGCATTTGCCAATTTCAAGCAGAAATAAATACATGTAGTACTGAAGATATAATTTCACATATCATTTATTCCATTTTATTTGCAGGTATCTGATTTTGCAGAAATAAACTTGACCACAAATATAGTAATTTAATCCCTTATGAATAAAGACAATGACATTGTATATACTATGGTGTATCCTCAGACATATTAACTGTTGTTTACCTTTTCTCTAAGGCCAACAATATTTTTTCCTTTACTCCCGATCAATTGTCCAAAAAATGTGTCTGTTCTACTGCTCACTGTAATATTTCTTTTGTAGGCTTTATTTAGCTCCTCTTTCTCTTTTGGTATGCTGAAGAGAAAATTGAAAAAAAAAAACCCTGATATAACACCAAGCAGTCAAAAGTGTGGAAATCACTGGTTACTACACTCTCCCCTAAATTAAGCCAGTGGGGGTGGGGATGAGAGGGTGGGGTGGGGATGAGGGGGGTTGGGGGGGGGGGGGGGGGGGGGGGGGGGGGGGGGGGGGGGGGGGGGGGGGGGGGGGGGGGGGGGGGGGGATGGTGGCTGGTGTCAAAGCCAAGATTTATACAACAGAAATTACTCTAGTCTCTATGATTAGTTAAGAATTTACAATTTGCTTAAATCTGTATCTTTTTTTTTCTCCGGACAATATCTTTAATCTATACAACAAAACCCAAAAGAATACTCTTTGATGTGAGGGTATGAAGGATAAGGGACATTCCTCCCGAGGTGATACTTATCTACTATGGCCTGGTTGAGAGGGCACTATTGCCTCATAGTATTGTCGAGGGATGGAATAGTGGCTGAGCTGACGGCTCGGGCACTATCTCATCACGAGACAATACTATGAGGCAATAGTGCCCTCTAAACCAGGCCATTATGTGTTTAGTATATCAACCTCACGAGAAATCCGTTTTCATGTCATCGTATAACAGAAGCATGTCAGGCGACACCTCGCAACGCTATTTTCATTTCCACACCACATTGTTACATTAAAAGTACAACATATGAATTGTCGCAGAATTCTGTGATTCTATAAAATGAGATTCAGCTTTACGGAGATTAAAAAGTAGATCAATACAGTGAACTGTCTTCTGTAGCAAAGCAACATTTGCCTCGATTCCTGCAAACAACAGCCTGTCCGCCATCTTGACGTCTTGGTCGAAGCGCAACGTTATAATGACGTCATGTAATGTTGATGTCACAATACATTCAAGTTGAATTTCCCGCCACTTCAATAGTGCCCACTTGCCCAGGCAGGCAGGCACCATTACAAATACCGGGTAGTACCCATGTGTGTACTGTGTAGCCAATCAGAATCCAGCATTCTGTCACGTGATGTACTAATAAAATTTAATGTAAAACCCGATCGAGGCTCTGACAAGGTTTCTACCTCATTTTATGATTTAGTGACTCACAGGAGAAACATCCCTATCCTTCATACCCATCATCTGAAGAATTATTCTTCTATTATCACTTTTAAAATTACATTATTTTTTCTTTCCCAGGGTTCAGTCATTGAAGACGCCATTATGAAAGTCATCACAATGCATCAAATGTCATACAAATGTTGTGATCTTCTTGACCAACGTGTTCAAATGGGTGGTTAGCTTAATGGTTTGATTAGTGAAAATTTCATTTTTCATTTGCTCAAAGACCTGTGATTGCATCGTCATAAAACAAGTAAGTAAACAAAGAATGAAGTTCCTGAGAAACTTAATATTTTTTAAAGTTAGTATTTCAAGATATGATTTTATCTTGATTTGAAAATTGTCAATAAACTATTATTGAGCTAATCAGCCTTTGAACAACTGGACCCAGGTATTAATGTGTAATAGGCACTTATAATTATGCATATATTGATTACAGCTGACATGCCTATATATATGACACGGTAAGATATGTGAGAAAATAAAGAGAGCATGGTGTACAATAAACCATATGGACAATATCAAATGGTAAATGATTCAGCTTTGCCATTTATAATCTTTTAAACCCAGTTTTTAATCCTTTCCAATCATCATCCCTTAATGAAAAAGATTGAAAATATAACTAATTTTACTTACAATGATCTCTCTGGTTTTACTCCTTGAATTACCATTTGAATGTCTGATTTAACCTAAAATGAACATTTGACAAATCCTTTGATCAACATTAAAATCTCATGTAAAATATGGCTTTCAAAAGATTAAAAAGACAACAAATGGTAATCACTAATATATCTAGACAAAGAAGGGCTGAATAACTCCTAAACACTCAGTCATAGTACCGTCCCCAGTAATGTACTAACTCCCCAGCTACCACACTGCTCTATCTTCTCCCAAAATCATAGCCAGTTGTTATATTTGTACTACACTGTAACATGTATTACCAATTTCATATAATTTAGTTACTATCCAATATTTCCTCAAAGTCACCCCTAGTTTAAGCAGTCTGTACCAAATCCATAGATTCCTACCACATCTCCCCCCAAACATATACCCAGAATTGTTTTGCAATGTGCTCTACCAATTCTACAGCTATATACCCAATATCTCCCCCAAAGCTCTCCCTAGTTATAATACTGTACCAATTTCACAGCTACCTACCCTATCACTCCCCAAGGTACCTCTAATTATAATAATGTATCAATTCCACAGATATACACCCAATCTCTCCCCAAACATATACCTGTAATAATGTATCAATTCTACAGATATATACCCAATCTCTCTCCAAACATATTGTACCTGTAATAATGTATCAATTCTACAGATATATACCCAATCTCTCCCCAAACATATACCTGTAATAATGTATCAAATCCACAGATATATACCCAATCTCTCCCCAAACATATACCTGTAATAATGTATCAATTCCACAGATATATACCCAATCTCTCCCCAAACATATACCTGCAATAATGTATCAATTCCACAGATATATACCCAATCTCTCCACAAACATATACCTGCAATAATGTATCAATTCCACAGATATATACCCAATCTCTCCACAAACATATACCTGTAATAATGTATCAAATCCACAGATATATACCCAATCTCTCCCCAAACATATACCTGTAATAATGTATCAATTCCACAGCTATATACCCAATCTCTCCCCAAACATATATCTGTAATAATGTATCAATTCCACAGAAATATACCCAACCACTCCCCAAAGCTATCCCTAGTTGTAATACTGTACCAATTCAACAGCTGATGCTAATTTATCCTCGTCTGTTACTAAAACATTTATGAAGCCAGGATTCTTGTTTTCTACTACTGTTGGACATCCAATCTGCAACACAGACATTTTCTTGTGGAATAAATTAATACAAACAAATAATAGCTATCTTGGTGCATGTATTTAACAATAATAGACTTCAGTCTGCGACTTTAAGCACTAATCCGATGCCCACGACTAGTAATTTTACGGCTGGATTAGTGCCAATTGTAATGAACTAGTCCGATTGGACTAATGGCTCGATCCACACCCAATTAAAATCGGTAAATACTATATTTACGATGGTTAATTGCATTTTTCAACACATTTTGAGTGCATTCTGTATGCGATTATTTCAGTCCGGATGCATCATTTTGCAAGAATTTGCGTTCAAAAATCGTAAACTGATCATGACTGAAGGGCTGCAGCAAAACGGCAGTATATTTGATTTGATTTTAATAGTCGGACTAGTAAAATTTTGAGGTTTGCTAGTCCAAATGACTAGCAGCAAAAAAAAATTAAAGTCACAGACTGAGATTTAACATTCTTTATAGTTTTTAACAGGTGAGCTAAAAAAATATTGTCTAAGAATGTTTCAGTAACAGGTAGCCACCAGCACAAAAGCTATTAATTATTGCTGTAAAAACCTCAGAATCATCCATGGCTGGTTGGTAGGTTTATTATATTAAAGATGCTCCACCGTCGACAGAGCAAAAATGGCATTCATCATTAGAACAATAGTTGGTGTTTAATCTTGTATATGTATGTCTAATTAACAAAAAAAATAATACAAGATAATTTATTTTGCCTTTGATGCATGAGCAATCAGTACTTCATTTCATATAGGATATAGTGCCACAGATTTTTTCCGGGATGCAATTAATTATTTTCATATTTTTAACTTTAAGTAAAATTAGAAGCTCAAACTTTTCAATGGTGGTAGTGGTGTAAAGTAAGTAACTTTTGTTACTGAATAAAAATATGAAATTGTCTGCTCCTGTTTTTGATAGTGAAAAAATACCATTTGTCAGCGGTGGAGCATCTTTAAGGTCCTTATTAATAGTCAGGGTCATGTAAGGATGGCCTCCCATGTATGTGGTGTGTAGCGTGTATGATATGCGTGGTGAGGGTTTTGGAAAGCTGTGGTATACTTCTGTTGTGTCTTCTTGTATAGTGGAACTCTTGGCCTTTTTATAGTGCTGTATAACTGAAGTCAGCCGTCGAACACACCAAGCAGCACACCCCATCCGGTCATCCATGGTATGCAGGACACACTTACCAGTTCTTCTAGTTGACGAATTCTTTCTCCTCCTTTACCGATGATAAAGGGAACAATCATCTTTGGATCTATATCTCCTATGGGCACACTTTCGGCAGACCTAAAAATTTCAACTTATCGATTAGGTTAACTTTTCTTTGTGGATTCATTTAAAGCTTTCATTATGAAATTTTGTATGCAACCCTATACAGTAAAACCCCTATAACCTGAAAAGCAGGGGACCAGATCGAAAGTTCGAGGAATACAGGGTAGTCGACTCATCCAAGGTTGGTCACAATTGATTATCGATTGTCTCGTATGAAACTATGACTTAATATCAGGCCTGTAGTTATATGCTGACATAAATAGCTACCAAGTTCATTAATATGAATGACCTTGACCTTCATTCAAGATTACATGGGCCAAAATACCTAAAATCTTCAAGTGACTTCTTCTGAAGTTCTGGAAGGCCTACAGAACTAATATCAGACCAGGTAGCACACTGATACACTTGACTACTAAGTTTGATAAAATGGTTGACTTTGATTTACATTCAAGGTCACAGGGCCCAAAAAACCCAAAATCTTCAAATGACTTCTTGTGAAGTTCTGGAGGGCCTAAAAACATAATATTACGCTTGTTACCGTGCTGACGTAAATGGCTACCAAGTTTGTTAATATGAATGACCTTGACCTTCATTCAAGGGCCAAAAATCCTAAAATCTTTAAACTACTTTTATCAAGTTCTGAAAGGCCTATAGATCTGAAATTGGACCTGTAACATAATGTGATGTACGAAAATTAGATGTTTTGACAGTTACTTACTGAGTTATTTCCCTATATAAAGATTTCAAGAAAACAAAATTGCAATTTTGGTCGTAACATGTCAACATGATAGTTTCATTCAGTAACATAAGCTAATGCATCCACAAAGAAAAGTTAACGGATTACAGAGGATGACACAATAGTTCAATGACATATTTTTGTTAAATGATGCATAAAGGACAATTTTGTGGCAAAATTTTGTGGAAGAAAGACAAGGAAAATTGGGTATTTTATTATATGTATTATGAAGTTCATAATTCATCTAATAAGCAACAACTTACCATTGCATAGTCTTGGTAGTAACTGCAAAGGAATACCAGTTCAAAATTAGAAAATAATACCGTCTGAAATATGACATTACATCCAAATTATGTAATGATAATTTCAAATTTCTTTAATGTTCTGATTATAGCATCAATTAAGTAAGTGTACCACTGCCAGAGTTATGCAGTTACACTTCAGGGCAACGAGAGTTCTAATCTCATGGCTACTTTTAATGTTTAGAGTGACCTCCCTTGAATTTAAAATATATAATATTGTAGCAAGTTTTTATAGTAAATAGTGATAGGATTGCCTTCTACCTTCGTGCTCTGTGTTTGCTAATGCATTGTAAAATGCTCTTTGTTCAGTTATAATTATTTTCTTGCATAGATATTTTAGAAATCCTACTGTTTTTCACAATTTTTTTTCAAACTTCAGTTTTTCAGTTTTTGAAAAATTCATAACTTTCAAATAGCATGGTTAGCTTGTTTTTTTACTACTTGTATGCATGCTCAGGGGCAAATATCTATACCAAATTTATTGGTACACTTTACATTAACTTCAGATTAAGAATTTATCAACAAGGGACATAATTAAATCATACAATATTATAAACATCAGTCGTCTTGATACTGATCTCCTCTTATAGAATGTAAAAGTTTTTTGAAAAACAAATAAATCTAATACTTTATATGAATCTGACTCCAACAAATGAAGATCAACGACAGAAGTTATGTAATGAATATTTCTTTAGAATACTTACAAGCTTTCCTTTCCAAATTTCTGTTAAAGAAAAAAAACCCAGAACAATTACAGCTGTATTAAATTACACAAATTTACCATGATAACAAATACGAAAGGTGAATAGTTGAGCAAAGAAAACCAGTCTAAATGCGTTTGTTGGCCTTTCAAAAGTCCTTACATATCAAAACGATGGTCAAGTTCTGCTTACGTTGTCCTGTTTTGACCATTGAAATTATGGAAAAGCCCCATGTATATTTAGCACAGTTCTAACAAGAGATCCCAGAGGGATCTTGGCGCCCACCAAAGAATGATCTATATCTGACAAAGGAAAGATGGATCTTTTCTCTACTTTTTAAACTTTTTCAAACATACTGCATATAAAATTTGAGACAGATCGCTTCAGTACCTTTTGAGAAATAGCGGTAACAAACTTCAACTATCAAAATCCAAGATGACTCCTTGGCGGCCATCTTGTTGATCAATCGGTCCCAAATCACAATATTCACAACTAGAGCCCTAGGGAAACCTACATGTGAAATTTGAGAAAGATCCATTCAATACTTTCTGAGAAATAGCGATAACAAACATTGAATATAAAAATCCAAGATGGCTGCGTGGCAGCAATTTTGTTGACCGATCGGTCCCAAATCCCAATATGCACAACTAGGGCCCTAGGGGAACCTACATATGAATTTTGAGACAGATCCCATCAGTACTTTCTGAGAAATAGCGATAAAAAACTTTGAATAACAAAATCCAAGATGGCTGCCTGGCGGCCATCTTGTTAACCGATCGGTCCCAAAATGCAATATGCACAACTAGGTCCCTAGGGGAACCTACATATGAAATTTGAGACAGATCCCTTCAGTACTATCTGAGAAATACCCATAACAAACTTTAACTATCGAAATCAAAGATGGCGGCCTGGTGGCCATCTTGTTCACCGATTTGTCCAAAAATGCAATATGA
>SAYR01073312.1:449458-505389 GCA_004382745.1 Argopecten irradians irradians
TTGAACAAAATCCCTTCAGTAGTTCTCAAGAAATATCGATAACAAACTTCAACTGCCAAAATCAAAGATGGCTGCCTGGCGGCCATCTTGTTTTTCCGATCAGCCTCAAAATCTGTATGGCACAACTAGGGACCAAGGGTAACCTCCATGTGAAGTTTGAACAAAATCCCTTCAGTAGTTCTCAAGAAATATCGATAACAAACTTCAACTGCCAAAATCAAAGATGGCTGCCTGGCGGCCATCTTGTTTTTCCGATCAGCCTCAAAATCTGTATGGCACAACTAGGGACCAAGGGTAACCTCCATGTGAAGTTTGAACAAAATCCCTTCAGTAGTTCTCAAGAAATATCGATAACAAACTTCAACTGCCAAAATCAAAGATGGCTGCCTGGCGGCCATCTTGTTTTTCCGATCAGCCTCAAAATCTGTATGGCACAACTAGGGACCAAGGGTAACCTCCATGTGAAGTTTGAACAAAATCCCTTCAGTAGTTCTCAAGAAATATCGATAACAAACTTCAACTGCCAAAATCAAAGATGGCTGCCTGGCGGCCATCTTGTTTTTCCGATCAGCCTCAAAATCTGTATGGCACAAATATGGACCAAGGGGACCCTCCATGTGAAGTTTGAACAAAATCCCTGCAACAGTTTTTAAGAAATAGTGATAACAAGCATTGTTTACGGACGGACGACGGACGATGGACGACGGACCATGGACGCAGGGCGATTTGAATAGCCCACCATCTGATGATGGTGGGCTAAAAATACATTCTGAAAGAGATTGAGGCTGTGTGGGAATGTCAACATGCATGGACATAGCCAGTCAGGAGGACGTTTTAGGATTTCTATGATGAAAATTTATTTCTAAGCATGCAAAGCAATTTTAATGGGAAGTCTTATTTTTCTATTTCATAAGAAATTATACTGGATATATCAACACTATTTTTACCAACTAAGCCTTCCTGTGTCCGACTATTCACTTTAAGTCAAAATTAAGTGGTGGGCTAGGTCTAAACTTAAGACTGTTTCTAAGTAATTTTCTGATCAGAGGTCAGAGCCAAAATTTATACAAACTCTGTACCCCTTTTTCCAAGGATGTTTCTGGCCAAATTTGGTTACATTCCATGCAGAACTCTATGACTAGCAGCGATCTAAAGGATATGTTGACGGAACGACGACGGATGTCGCGCCATGACATAAGATCACTGGCCCTTCCGGCCAGGTGAGATAACTATATTTCATTAATGTGTTTTTCCTTTATAAACTAAAGAAAACTTGACCCCCTCCCCAGGGGGTAACATGAGACCCCAGGGTCATATAATTCACAATTTTATAAAACACCTTAAGACAATTTTCAGCTATATAGTATTTAATTCTACCATTTCCAGAATTTTAGAAAAAGATTTTTGAAGTTTTAGCCTATTTGACCATTTTTTTGGCCCACTCCCCTGCCCCCAGGGGGTCAGTCCGGACACATATGGATGTTTTGTTAAAATGCTACTATGACAGGTTAATAATTCTAACCAAGTTTGACTCATTTCCTATGAAAATTGAGCCCTGCAGTTCGGAAACAAAAGGAAACAGTCATTTTGTATTCTTGATTAAGTTTTTCCATGGTAATGGAAAATATTCCAAAAATGAAAGGTCCACAATAGCAAAAGGCACAATTAGGGCACTTGTCTGTTGTATACAGAAAGGTTCAAGGAGCTGAGTTGAACGGTTTTTGAGTTATATTCCGGAAGAGGATCTCCGACGAACGGACAGAGCCCAATTTGATATTCCCCGCAAATGTGTTTTGCAGGGGATAATGATCAAATAATGCTCAAAAATGAGTGTTTCCTATATAAATTATAGTAAACTTAACCCCCTCCCTAAGGGGAAACTTAAGACCCCAACCCCAGGGTCATGTAATGCACAATTTTTGCAAAGGACCTTAATACTTTTCTAACTATAAAGAGTATTTGATTCCATCACATCTGTGAGTGGAGAAGAAGATTTTTGAAATTTTAGTAAATTTTAGCCCTTTTGGCCCCTCCCACAGCCCCCTGGGGGGTGGGGACCATTTATAGTACATGTTTGATTGGCCTTATGCTTAAAAAATTTTGTGCAAAATTTCCTTGAAATTGCTTCAGCAGTTTTGGAGAAGAAGTCGAAAATGTAAATGGTTTAATTATCATCACACGACAGACAAAAGGCAATTAGACTTCGTCTCAGGTGACCTATAAAATTAAAGTGTTTTTTTCTGAAAAAAACCCATCATTTCCTGCATCAAGAGATAGAACTATTACAAAATTACACATTTAAATATAATTAATGACTAACTTTTAAGCTAATGAAGTTTCAATTTAATAATACTTACAGCAAACTGTCTTGTATGTCTCTGATTTCATTGTTAACCTAAAATTAAGGAAATTTCTATAATGCATACCTATTGAGATCTAAATGAAAACAGGAGGCCCACAGGGCCTGTATCATTCAAATAGATGGTTATGACAAGTAATGTTCAGAATGCAGTTCTTTTCTCCAGGGTTTTAAGGATAATTTCCCTATTGCTGGAGGAGTCAGAGACAATATTTCTGCAGATTGTGTTTCTCTTTGCCAAAAGATGTTTCTGGCCAAATGTGGTTTCAATCCACGCAAAAACATTATGGCTGGTAGTGATTTGAAGAATTTACCTCTGTTTACCCCTATTGAGTGCTACCCTTCCTGTCCTGGGTAGGTCAAAGAGTTTACAAAAGATTTCTATAAACTTTGTTCCTTTTCCCTAAAGATGGTTTAAACCTTGGTTACAATCCATGCAGAACTCTATGACTTTTTTTACTGCATTTACTCAGTATTGAAGTAGACTAGTGAATCACGATAACATCATTCACTTAAATTTTATCAACGCACTATTTTTCACTATTTTCTCTTAACATTGTCTAAATACATACCACTTCCACTGCTTTCTGTAAAACACTTTCATCATCGGCTGATATCTCTAACGTGTTCTCATCAATTGTTGTGACGGTGAAATTAGCTTCAACCTGAAACAAATAAAGAAACATTATAAATTTTACAGAGCAAACCCACAAATGTTATCTTTAAAGATGCTCCATCGCTGACAAATTGTATTTTTTCTCTATCAAAAACAGGAGCAGAGGAATCAGTATCAGAATTTAAGTAAAATATATTTGAAAAATATCATGACAACCTCAACAATAGTCTCCACATGTATCAATGGCGTCATTGTCAAGCGCTAGTGAGCTGTCTTTTGCCTACTCCGGTAAAAGGCTAATAGAATCTTACATGGGTCTGTCAAGTGGAGATTTTGGCTTGTCAACCAAAGGCTTTCCGAGAACAATACGATGGTTGAGATATCCTTGTCCACTTGACAGACCCATGTTTGATTCTTTTTCTCCCATACATAGTAGTAAAAAAATTCCAGTTTGTTTCCAGCTTTTTCATTGCACCATTATGAAGGAACGTTGTTATGCAACAAAATTGATGACTTCATCTACTATGCACGCCGCTGTTACACAACATGTATTGATGACGTCAAGTTATTGTCTAGCGCGTGTCAGCTATCTTACACCCTCCTGTGTAAGACAGAGTTATCTTTTCCATAGCAACCACCGGATATTCCTGTGAAGTATGGAAGGATAATAGAATATTTCACATTCTTGAGGTGAGACAGGGGAATCTCAACCCAAGGAATTTTTAAGTTATCAAACACGAGGTTTTACCAAGTGTTTGACAGCTTAAGAATCTAATCCTGAGGGTTGAGATCTCATCCCCAAGATGGTGAATGATTTTTTTCTTTTGCGCTATGTGAGCACATGCAAAGATCTCATGTTAGCTTGTTTTTACCTTAGGGTGAGATATAGCAGGGCAGATTTTAATCTTACCTTTTCTCTAAGCTGTGCAATGTTTTTTCCTTGTGCTCCAATTAAACGTCCAAACACCTTATCTTTTCCTGAGACTACAGATATTCTTACACTGTTTGACCCCGATTTCACACCCTGTTCTTCTTTGCTATTAAAACAGAAGTTTTTTTAAATCTAGATTTGTTTACAATTTTGTGTAAGTCAAATTAGATATACTGTAAACCAACTTTTTTTCGTGACTTCTAAATTTTGCAATTAATGTTTCAAAGAAATTTTGCAGAGGTTAAATTAAGTTTACAAAATTCTTTTTTTTTTTCAAAATTCAAAAAACCAACTAGAATTGTGTCAGTATGACATGAAAAGCGGCTGCAACAACAAATTTTGGTTTTGGTGGCTTCATCTTAAAATCAATCTATCATACAGATCTGATGTTACCTACAAACCACGTGTGTTGGATACCCTACTAAAGCATGTGCCTTATTTTCAGAAAGTGTACTATACAACAAATCTACTGCCAGCAACCAAAACAAGGTCATCGTCTGAAACCATATACCGACCAGGAGACACGCTAATAATACAGAAAAATGTATAACCAAAACCTCATTTATATTTGTGAACTATAAAAATATCAAGTAATTATTATAATAATATGAACAGGTTGGCCACATGGCTATCGCTTGTCACCATAATGGTGTATTGACCCCAGGGTCAATATACAACGATTCAAAATACCATGCTACACCAGAAGTCAGCAGAAGCGCACGCATCAAGCAGAGATGGGTCCTACACTCACCTATCTTAATAAAGCCTCTTGGCACAGCCATTACAGACATTAGCGGCTTTAAAAAAGTTCGCAGATTCAAATTTGAATGGAAATACCTTAAGAATCAAATTGTGTAAGTATTGCGGAAGACATTAATTTGCCGAGGTAAAATTTCTCAAATTTACTTTGTTGCAAAATTCGTAAATATAAATCACAAGTGAAAGAAAGTTGGTTTAACCATCAATTTTCTGCATAAAAATATAGAACTATATGATAGTATACATTTAAGATATTAAATAATGTCTATCACTTTAAATTATATAATTAATGAGGTTTCAAATCCAATGTGTACGCAAAATCCAGTCATTGGTTAGGGAGTATCTGACAGTACTTACCGCAAGGATTCTTTTATGTCTCTGATTTCATGGTTAATCTAAAATTAAGGAAATTTTCCAAGCATATACAAATGTACTATTATGATATATCTTCATACAATTGAAAGGCGAGACTTCAAATTGAACAGAGGGATCATCCAAGCCAAATCTTAAAGGTAAAGAGTCTTGATGAGCTGCAATATGTAAAAGTTTTAAACATTACATAAATTATGTTGCGGCTCGAAGATTAACATTTTCTTTACATAACACTCCTGCTACTTCCTTACACATTCCTTACACATCTATACAAATAGTGTTCTCTAAAATACTATCTTTACTACATTCTCGAACATTCCATATACATACCACTTCCACTGCTTTCTGTAAAACACTTTCATCATCAGCTGATACCTCTATTGTATCCTCATCAACTATTGTGACAGAGAAATAACCTTTCATCTGAAACAATAAACACATTATACAATCTTCACATAGCAACATTTAACCTACAATTATAGTTTTTAAGCAAAGATGTGCCAAGTCCTTCTTGTAAATTATCTTTTTTCAAACACACTAATTCCTGCAATTGTTATTCTTAAGCATTGTTGAGCGGAAATCTGTTGAATATATTTCAATGAAAACCATTTAAATTGTCAGTGAAAACTATGATAAAGCATGTTACCTGTAATTTGTAAATCGAAACTGCAGTTGAATTTAACCGTTCTTCAGTTGAATTTTACAGTTCATCAGTTGAAGTTTACAGTTCTTCAGTTGAATTTAACAGTTAACTCAAAATCGTAACTAAAAAATCCCATTTGAGTAAATGTAATATGTGTTGGTCCTGAACAATTCCAGATTCATTAATTATTCTAGCGACCCAACAGATTTAACATGGTACCGGTGACTGTAATTACTGATAATTTAGTCTAACAGTACATTTACAAATTGTATATATATCAGAAACAAACCAGTTTTAATAGAAATTGGAGTAGTTGATATGTCACAGAATGTTAAAATTTGTTCGCTGTTGACCATAACAGTGCAGCATCTTGTGTGGATATATACTACATGTAACTGTATTCAGTAAATATAAACTACAAATATTGTATATAATTATTTTGATATTGATTTACAAAAACAATGTAAATACATGGATAACCAAGTTAAATAAACCACAGATGTTTATTTCAGACAATTAAGCTGCGGAAGTCTGATTTATCAATACAAACTGTAGAAATGTTTGACTAATAATAACAAAGTGGAATAATGGCACAACATGAAACAAGGGCCCAATGGGCCCGAATCACTCGCCTACTAGCATGGTGCATACCTAAAGACAGAAGAGCGTCAATAAGAATTTCTAGTATTGACCTAGGTAACATCGGGTGTCTAGGCCTCCTGGTTCTTGACGAAGTTATTAGATTTTAGCCTATTTAACCCCTGTGACCTTGAATGAAGGTCAAAGTCATTTATTTGAACAAACTTGGTAGCAATTCATCCCAGCATGCTACAGGCCCAATATCATGTACAATACAATCAATAAATTTTAATTAAAGTAAGATATTTCCTACAAATAACATTAGCTCTTGTGAGCTACTATCTTGGTTATTTATTCATTTCAAGAAATTTGATAGCCATCCATCCCAACATGTCACAAGTAGTTGAATGGTTAAATGGAAAAGTTGATACTGGACGGACGACTGGGTGAGCTAAAAATTATGATTATCTCTGATAGAATGTGACGAACAAGAGCAATACAAACAGACTATTCACTCCACTCACAGTAAATAGCAGGGCAGATTTTAATCTTACCTTTTCTCTAAGCTGTGCTATGTTTTTTCCTTGTGCTCCAATTAAACGTCCAAACACCTTATCTTTTCCTGCGACTACAGATATTCTTGCACTGTTTGACCCAGATTTCACACCCTGTTCTTCTTTGCTATTAAAACAGAAGTTTTTTTTAAAACTAGACTTGTTAACAATTTTGTGATAGTCAAATTAGATATTTAGTGTAAACCAACTTTTTTTTCGTGACTTCTAAATTTTGCAATTAATGTTTCAAGTGTACTGTACAACAAATCTATTGCCAGCGACCAAAACAAGGTCATCGTCTGAAACCATATACCGACCAGGAAACACGCTAATAATACAGAAAAATGCATCACGAAAACTGAGCCCATCATTTCTATTTGTGAACTCCAAAAATATCAAGTAATGATTATAATGATATGAACAGGTTGGTGACATGGCTATCACTTGTTTATATGGCGAACTGTCAATACCAGAAGTCAGCAGATGCGTACTCAACAACCGGAGATGGATCCAACATGCACCTATCTTCATAAAACCGCTTGACACAGCCCTTACAGACATTAGCGGCTTTAAAAAAGTTTGCGGATTAAAATTTGAATGAAAATACCTTTAGAATCAAATTGTGTAAGTATTGCGGA
This sequence comes from Argopecten irradians irradians, assembly GCA_004382745.1. Taxonomy (NCBI): domain Eukaryota; kingdom Metazoa; phylum Mollusca; class Bivalvia; order Pectinida; family Pectinidae; genus Argopecten; species Argopecten irradians. The sequence continues at coordinate 456,910 of SAYR01073312.1, forward strand.
AGACATCAATTCACAGAGATAAAATTTCCCAAACTGACTTGGTTGCAAAATTCGCAAAAATAAATATCACAAGTGAAAGAAAGTTGGTTTAACCATTGATTTTCTGCATAAAGATACAGAACTATATGATAGTATGCATTCCAGATATTAAATAATGTCTATCATCTATAAATAATAAAATATCAAATTTTAAATTAAATTAAAGAAACACAATTTAATAAAGCATGACAATTTATTGACTCATGCCCTATCCGGGCCTCGAACTCACGATCTACAGCACCCAATTGCCTAGCCAAACATACCTGTGCCTTCTACCACTACGCCACATACACATCTCATAAAAAAGGATGTTTCTATGATGAAGTGATAGTTGGTTCGATATGCTGACATGATCACTCTGGAAATTGTCATATTAATTCTTTGGTTCAACAACACATAGTGCATATGATACATTATTTATTTAATTAATGAGGTTTTAAATCCAATGTGTATGTAAAATCCGGTCATTTGTTAGGGAGTAAGTGAAAGTACTTACCGCAAGGATTCTTTTATGTCTCTGATTTCATGGTTAATCTAAAATTAAGAACATTTTCCAAGCATATACAAATGTACTATTATAATATATCTACACACAATTGAAAGATGAGACTTCAAATTGAACAGAGGAATTATGCATCCAAGCCAAATCTTAAAGGTAAAGAGTCTTGATGAGTTGCAATATGTAAAAGTTTTAAACATTACATAAATTATGTTGCGGCTCTAAGATTAACATTTTCTTTACATAACACTCCTACTCCTTCCTTTAACATTCCTTACACATCTATACATACAATGTTCTCTAAAATGCTATCTTTACTACATTCTCAAACATTCCATATACATACCACTTCCACTGCTTTCTGTAAAACACTTTCATCATCAGCTGATACCTCTATTGTATCCTCATCAACTATTGTGACAGAGAAATAACCTTTCATCTGAAACAATAAACACATTATACAATCTTCACATAGCGACATTTAACCATAAATGGGCCCGAATCACTCGCCTACTACCTAGCATGGTGCATACTTAAAGACATAAATGAGTCACTAAGAATTTCAAGTAATGACCCAGGTAACATCAGGTGTCTAGGCCTCTTGGTTCTTGAAGAAGTTGTTTAAAGATTTTAGCCTATTAAACCCCTGTGACCTTGAAAATGTCAATGTCATTCATTTGAACAAACTTGGTAGCCCTTTATCACAGCATGCCATAGGCCCAACATCATGTCTCTTGGCTTCTTGGTTGTTAACAAGAAGTCATTTTAAGATTCAAGCCTATTTGACCCATATGACCTTCAATGAATGCCAAGGTCATTCATTTCAACAAATTTAATAGCCATCCATCCCAGCATGTCAAAGTAGTTGTTGATGGAGAAGAATTATATAAGTTTAGCCTGTTATCTAATCCATTTATATGTATTTGCATATAATAAAATTTGTTGAAATGAAAGTAGTTGTTTAAATGGAAATGTTGATTTTGAGAGACATTGCATAAACTCACTTGCCCTTTAGGCAGGTGAGCTAAAATTATGGTTATTTCTGATTGAATGTGAGCAATACAAACAGACTATTCACTCCTCTCACAGTAAATATCAGGGCAGATTTTAATCTTACCTTTTCTCTAAGCTGTGCAATGTTTTTCCCTTGTGCTCCGATTAAACGTCCAAACACCTTATCTTTTCCTGAGACTACAGGCATTCTTACACTCTTTGACCCAGATTTCACACCCTGTTCTTCTTTGCTATTAAATCAGACATATTTTATCATGTGTCAATCACTTCAAAAAAGGAACATCTTCTTTGAAGTCATATTCAAATGTACGATTTCCTCTAAATTTTACATTGGATGCATTAATTTGGTATGAGTCAAAAATACATTTTGAAAAGGTTATTCAGTTTCTCTAATACCCTTAACAGCAATTTTTGCGTATAGAAAATAAATCAAGAAACCCACGAGCCTTTTAATGTTTATTTGAGAAATGTATTAGATGAGATTGTATGAATAGAACATTACCATATACATATCATAAGTAAACAATAAGCTAGTTTTCATAAAGGGTTTGCTTACTAGGTGATTTTTTTAAAGTTACATTTCATGCTAATTTCACTGACAATATGTCGCTTAAACATTTGATATTTGAACATGGACATGTAACTTGATGATCAGCTCCCCAAAAGCATATGTGGGCCTTTAAGAGAGCCAAAATCTAAGGATTGCAACTATTCCTGGTTTTGATTAAAGTGCCTTAAATAACTGCCATGTTCAGTACCTTCCGAGTTTTGTAGGAATTCCGAATCACATCATGTGACTTACGTCGACATGACCTGCACGTGGTGAGCCAGGTAACTAACATAGGCGCACATGTGTTTGTTTACATTTTCCTTCTGGCTAATATGAGCAATTCATGCTGGTATATGTCCACAGAGTGAGTATTTGAAACATCTAATTCACACATTGCCGTAAAATATTGTATGTATTAAATATTGTAATGTGCGAGCATTATTTTTTATGTAGATCCAGTCTGCTGAGGTCAACCACATGTTCTGTTTATGAAAAATTGTTGACATTTTCTCTTGGTTTCACAAATTTCATGTTACTTCGAGATTGTTGTGACAAAGTTCAGAAAAATTTGGAATGATTTGGCATCTTTCGAGCCTATTTTTCATGTGTAAATTTTAAAAAGATTTTTTACTTTCATAATTAGAAATACAAGAAATATACTTCCAGTGCTGCATGTACCTTTATAAAAAGTTGTAAAATTAGAAAGTTTAAACCTCAGACAGACTGAGAAAAATGTGTATAACACTTAAACAGTTTTCACAGGTCATGTCGAATGTCAGCCACGTGATATGATTCGTAATCCGACAAAACCCGAAGTCAATGAATAACAGCAAGAGAATCTATATTAATATATTTTATTACTTACTTTAAGTCTGTCCGAATGGTTTGAATTTTTTCATTGACCTAAAACAACAAAAAAATGTTGATTTTATTATTTATCTTTAAGTACCAAAAAACCTATTATACATTATGGCTGGTTAATTTTGCAGGAATTATATAATTTCAAAATTTCATGACATATTGCTACGATCGTGAATATTTGGTCCGTGAAATAACGAAAAAATGATTGAATGATATAATCCAATAAATATAATCCATAACGCGAAAATTTAAATTGCAAAAAATTTGATTTTTGTTTTATTAAAGATGTAATCACGAAAATTTTGATAAGCGATAATAACCACATACCACTTCGACTGCTTTCTTTAAAACACTTTCATCGTCGGCTGCTATCTCTAACACGTTCCCACCAACTACAGAGGCTGTAAATGGAGCTCCAACCTGAAACAATAAAACCACATAGATGTTTCAACACTTCACTAAAGCAATAATAATAATAAATACCACTGGGAATATTTAATGTTTAATGTGAATTGAATATTTTTCAAACACAAAGTTTTTATCAACAAGAATTTTTCAGTAGAAATGTTCTCATCAACATTATTCCGTATTTGCATATTACAGAGTTATCTGCCCTTGCGGGTAGGTATTGATTTTGACGTCATGAGTTTGCGAGCGTAACGTCATACTTTTTCGGACGAAACGACGTGAATTGCGCTCACAAAATAATGACGTAACAATTGATACCTATCCGCAAGGGAGCTAACTCTATAATATGCAAAGATGGAATACTGGATTAGCTAATCTACACTTTATTAAACATCAGTATAATGCCTTTTGACTATACAGAATGATTATGCGGAAACATAATCTCTTATTGCCAATTTATACAACAATCTGCTATAATACCTGTATCCATAATCAATCATTGTAAGCTAGGGTTTACAATCATGCCTATTTAAAATATCATTTTATGCTACCTGTCCTCTGAGTTGCTCTATATTTTTTCCTTTGGCTCCAAATAAACGCCCCAAAACCTTTTCTTCTCCAGGCAGTATGGTGATTTTTACAACATTCGCCTTTCTTTTCTGTAGCTGTTCTTGTCTTCTAAATGAATAAATCAAATATAATTTGAAACAAACATTTTCTAATTAATATAGTAATGTAGTACTTAAACCACAATTATTCACTCAAATTAATAAATTTTAAATATTTCTTCATTTTGTAATTGACAGATACTTGTATGATGAAATATGTAATGTATATGGAATCTGGGTTTATGCACAAATTAGTTTAAAATTTAAGCAGTTTAAAAAAGCCTTGATGATATTCCCATATGTGGCTATAGGTATATTCAATGGCATACAGTCTGTAACTTTTTGACAATGGGGTGTACTGTATTCGTCGTAATTAGCACCCAGCGCGCTTAAATAATTGTACCAAAGGGAAGCGCTTATTAGTGAATCATGTACTTTAATATGACGCTTATGTGGGGAGGGGACCTAATTACAGCGAATACAGTATTTATGTAATGGATTGAATAATTATATATAGTACATTTGTTGTATGTACGTAATACATTATTTTAATTATTCATCAAATTTTCACAATTTTTGTAAGATGACATTTCTTTAATAACTTTTACTTACGATTTATAGTCTAATCTTTGCTGGAACTTTTGAATGTCTGATTTTACCTGCAATAATTATCACACAAAAAGTGTTTTGTAAGATTTAATGTTTGTTGCAGCTACAAAACAGATAAATGTAATTGAAAGTACTTAAATTTTTAGAATATGATATGTTGATATCATCCAATATGATGTTGTTATACTATTTCAGCAAATGTTAAATATCCCTAGTTGTAATACTGTTCCAATTCAACAGCATATATTACCCAATCTCTCCCCAAATATACCCAGAATTGTAATACTATACTGTGCCGATTCTACACCTATCTATACTCAATCTCTCCCCAAACATATACCCTGAATTGTAATACTGCCTATCTATACCCAATCTCTTCCCAAACATATACCCTGAATTGTAATACTGTACCAATTCCACAACTATCTATACTCAATCTCTCCCCATACATATACCCTGAATTGTAATACTGTACCAATTCCGCAACTATCTGTACCCAATCTCTCCCCAAACATATACCCTGAATTTTAATACTGTACCAATTCCACTACTATCTGTACCCAATCTCTCCCCAAACATATACCCTGAATTGTAATACTGTACCAATTCCACAGCTTTTGATAATTTGTCCTCCTGTGTCACAATCACCTCTAGGAAGCCTGGTTTAATATTTTGTATTTTTGTAGAGCATCCAACCTTCAATATAGAGAGATACAAACATGGATTAAAATAATCACTCTCATCAATAGATAAAAACTTTGATTTCGCTTAGTTAGATGACCTAAAATTCAAGTGAAATACAGGCCAGATTGGCCTGTAGCACTCATCTTAAGTAACAAACCAAACTAAAACTGTCATCAGATTGGATGACTAATGAAATATGTGAAATCTGTCAATTGTTGTTTTGTTTAACTTAATGATTTAATCACAATTAATTTCACTTAAAAAGAGGACACTGATATAAAGAAATTTCCAAATTATGCAGCCTCTCCCAGATTTTTCAAAACAAACTTAAAGTCAATTTTAATACTTTTACTTCAGTTACATAATAAATTTTGACTGAAGTTGGTGATTTTTGATTTGAGAAATCAGGGGCTGTTTAGAAGAATACTAATTTTCTTGTATTTGAACCCTATTTCAAAACAAATAATATAGTATTGATATCTTGAAATTACTTGTAAAAATCTATATCCCTTTTCCAAATTAAATCACTATAACATATTATAGACTTGCATACTATTAAAGTGAATAGTCGGGCAAAGAAAACCAGTCTAAATGCGTTCATTGGCCTTCCAAAAGTTCTCACATATTAATAGGACGGTCAAGTTCTACTTAGTTTCGCAGTTCTGACCATTAAAGTAAAGAAAAGTTGAAAGCATTGAAAGCGAGGCTGCATGGAAATGTAACCACAGACGTTAGTGAGCCGGGAGGACGTTTTAGAATTCCCATACTTTAAATTAATTTTTTCGTACGCAGACAGATTTTGACGAGAGATTTTATTTTTCTATTTCATAAGAAATAATACTGGATACATTCACACCATTTTCACCAACTTTAGCCATCCTTGCCCGACTGTTCACTTTAATGTTAGTACTGCATACTGCATATGAATTTTCAAGAATTCTATACGTATTATAAGCTGCAGACAATCTGTCAGTGAGGATTATCTGGAATTGTAAAATCATAGAAAATATTTTGTTTTTGAAAACTCTACTAACAGATCTGCGAGATAGGCCACCTACCTTTTTCTGTGTTTGTCGAATCCGGATTCCTCCTTTACCAATTACATAGGAAACTATTTCATTCTGAACTAAATCTCCAATCGGCACACTTTCTGTGAATCTTAGAATATGAAAAAAGAAATTTCAATGTCTGATAATGTGACGGGATAATGTGTCATGAAATTTCAAAGTGTTATGACAACAATGTATCGGAAACTGGGTTGTTACTAAAATGCTTTGGTATCACTAGTTATCTATAAATATGTTCCATGTGTGATGTGCGTAACTGCCATGTGCTGTGTAAAAGAAACCATGTACAGGAAATACTCTACCATTGTAAGAAACCATGTACAAGAAATACTCTACCATTATAAGAAACCATGTACAAGAAATATTCTACCATTGAAAGAAACCATGTACAGGAAATATTCTACCATTGTAAGAAACGATGTACAGGAAATACTCTACCATTGTAAGAAACCATGTACATGAAATACTCTACCATTGTAAGAAACCATGTACAAGAAATACTCTACCATTGTAAGAAACCATGTACAGGAAATACTCTACCATTCAAAGTGTTTACAGTATTTCCATTCATTGTCACATTTCTTGTTTTATTAAAAAAACTAAATAAATCTAATTCATAGTACTGATTGTTCTCTGAAAGATTTCAGCAATTATTATGGAATCCAGACTAAGTATGGCAAATTTGTGGCAATGATGTACAGCTGTAACGTTACTAAAATAGAGCTAATGCTTATTTCAGTTATCTGGTTACGGTTCGGTTAATCTGATCCGGTTAACTGGTTGGCATTTTTTTCTAACCCTTCCAGCGCTAATATGAATATAAGTATGGTACTCACTTTTTGGTGCGTTCAGGATTCTTTCTCGAATCTTCTTCATCACTGACACAAAAGCATTTACTGGACGTTGATAACGTACGCAAAGAGCCATTGTAAGAGACGTTGATTCTCTGTACGCTTGAAAAAATTAATAAAATGAAAATAGGATTAAAGAGACCATTGAATAAGTTGTAATTGAGAATGGTTTCTAAATTGCATTTTGTCAATTACATCTGAGCAGAGCATTCTAGTTGAGTGATGGAATGGTAGTACATAATAACAATATCATTGTCTCCTTTACACAATCATGATATATCGCGATGTGATACATGAAAATTGACAGCTCTAATTATTACACATTTATGGGACGAGTCGCCCAAACCCAACTCTAGTGTCAGGCAATGCTGGGGTGCAGGTAGCAGAAAAGATATCACCTTCTGACTACAACAGTAGCTAGGGTGCAGGTAGCCCGAGATACTCTGGCCCTGATCACACCAGACATACACATAATGATTATGACAGATAGATGTGTGGTGTAGGTCCAGAGCGCACTACTACATGAAAAGGTGGAACTCGCCAACACTGTTTGGTATCAGGCCAGGTAATCTCCTATTCAGACTGACAAGAAGCATCACTTTATTACCTTGGTCTTTTCAAAAAATCAGAGACATATATACATAGAGATTGGAAACTCCTTCTTTGTCTTTGTTGACAGGCAGAGGGACCTCCGGTTAATAGGCATTTTCCCTTGGCTAACTACTTTTAAGTGCATTCTTTGAAACATGATATTTTTGCATCAATACAAAGTTTAAACATTATATCATGGTTTGATGTGACCAGTTTTTCCAATTGATGTTATTTAATATGATATTCGAAAGCATGAAAATCGACAATTTTACCTGGTTTTTCGAAAATCAGACATTAAAAACCGGAAGTACCTTTTGTTTTATTATTGTATATGTTAAAATATTATTTCCTCTATCCAAAATCGTACTCAAACCATCTGAAAATTACTTAAACCATCTGAAAATTACTTAACTTTTTATAACATTTCAAAGTTATTCTGCTGTATTTAACTATTCAAAAGTTTATCTAAAAACCCGTAAGCACATAAAGGTACATCTGCCGATTGTAAAAATGGCGGAGTTGCCAATCTGAAAAAACTACTCAAAGCCTTCCATTTTATCATGGCCCCCAGGCACAAAGTGCGAAGCACTTCTAAGATAACACAAACATGAAAATATAAGAAAAAACTCAATCATCAAAATCAAATGCCACACACTGACAGCTTCAGTTTGCGGCCACCATTTTTTTTTTTATACATATGGGGAGTGGAATCATGGGTAATCACCATGGATATGAAGCCTCTGAAGTAAGCTCATTATATAATCAAGCGTTTCAAACGTTCTTATGGCCTGACAAACGTATAATCTTCATCAGGACAATGCCCAATGCTAACCCTTATTTGCAAATGTTCAAGTGATTTAGACCACCTTCCAATATAATCAGCTGACCGAAAACAGAATATATTTTACCTGAATAAAATATCTCCTTTCTCTCAATGCTAACCCTTATTTGCAAATGTTCAAGTGATTTAGACCACCTTCCAATATAATCAGCTGACCGAAAACAGAATATATTTTACCTGAATAAAATATCTCCTTTCTCTAATGGGAGTTTCCTTCCCAAAGGAAGTTTTTGAGACAAGGATAGAGTGTGAATATATGAATAAAAAATATGGGAGTTTCCTTCCCAAAGGAAGTGTTTGAGACAAGGATAGAGTGTGAATATATGAATAAAAAATTAACAGAAAATTCGGCTCCGTTATTTCCATAATATCACTTTTTAACATTGTACTAGCGCTGTATAATCAATGGTTACTGAAACATCTCTGCAACCATTAAGGCCTTGCCTTCAGTCATATTATTTTATCAATACAGTAGTTTCTTCGCTGCAGCTTTAAATTTTCCTCTACACCATCGCTATTTTCTCATAGTATGAAAATCGCCCTAATCTTGATGTCTATACATGTATTTAGGTAGATAATTAATTATTCATTTGTTGAAACAACCAAGGTAAATGACGCTTTCTCGTCAGTCTGAATTGGAGATGACCTGGTCTAATAGCAATTGGTGTTACAGGCGAGTTCCACCTTTTTATGTAGTAGTGCGCTCTGGCCCTTCACCAGTCACCAGACATCTAAGGCCGTTTTTTATTTTCGGAAACAACCAGCTCGACCGTTGGTTAAAGTAATTATTTCTAGTGTAAAACCTGACGGACCTGCAGTTTTTGATACAGGCCTGTGAAAACAATTAAAATCACCAGGTCCGTCTTAAGTTAATAAACAAACAACTAGGTCTAACCAGTCAAACCGTATAATCGAAAACGGCCTAAGTCTGGTGTCAGGGTCTGAGTATCTTGGGCTAGGGTGCAAGATAGCAACTGTTGTAGCGGAAAAGATATCACCTAATATTCTGACTGATCTTTTCCGCAACAACAATAGCTAGGGTGCAGGAGAGACCCCTTTTCACCACATTAATCTGTTGATAAGATAAAAAGTCCCATTACTTGTTACTTGTCATAAGTCATTTATAGCGACATATATAACTTTTATTGTTTGCATTTACTCTACAGTAATACTAACAGACTAAAACAAACACCAAACGCAAAAGATACACATTTTCGGCGTCATTTCATAACGATAGGCCTCTGACCTTCCTAATGAACAGGAGCGGACAGTGCTCTCTATCACTATGTATTGCTTCTCGAGCTGAAATTAAGAAACAGAAGTAAATATAACCACGTCCTAGTTGTTTCAAGTGATGAACCTACCTGACAATATAAGAACACGCCGGTGGACGGCGATATGTTAGGAACTGACATGCCAGTCGTCTGAAGGCTGACATCTTGTTTAAGGCCCGCAGTAAATTGACCCCCAAAAAAAAATAATAATAATAAAAATATCTGAATTTTATGTTTAAAAATCATAAAACTACATTTATTTCATAAAAAATGTTTAATTCGACAGCTATACGTAATAATATGGTATTTCTAATTTTGATTCAAACCGAAGCCTTTCCTACGGCGACAAACAGGATCGAACAGCTCAATGTTGACCGAACAGACAGGATCGTCATGCATGTTTGATATTTTGGTCTTCAAGCTCATCATCAAGCAATGGTTACCTTATTTGATGACCGCTTTGGTCAATCGATTGATGTATCTTTTATTTTCAGGAAAATGTCAGATTTCTCTAACTTAGTAGGACCTAATGCTATGGAAATTAGGGTAGGTTTGGACAAGATTTTGATAGATTTATTTAGATCGTTGGATCCCAGCACAATCCTTTCTCTCGTACAAATGTATCTTCGTTGATGTTGACGCCTAGATGGTCTGGGTTCCGTGTGTTATTTGTTGCTCGGAGAATATTTTATTGGTTTCCATTTATTCACAGCTTCAGTAGTCCAGTAAAGAGATGGTGTACGTTACCCAAAAATGATTGCAACAGAATTTGTCTTTGTTTTTTTTTTCATACAGATCTGACATTGTTTTATATAGAAGAAATAAAATTGACACAAATAAAACTTTAGGAAAGTGTTTTTCTTGATCCCCAAAAAATCATAGAAATATCGATATTTCCTTAATTGGCCAACTTTGAAGCCAAATATAAACTAAATGGTTATCATGAGATACAAATGTAGATCTACTAGAAAATTACTCGATGACAAGATTATAAGGACAGCACAGATTGCCAAAAACATAAGTTGATATCAACACAGGGGAAAAGTACGACAACATTAAATCGCATAATTATATCCTTGCTACAGTCAAACATGCTTTTGTTGGATTTTTAAGATAAGAAATGGTTATTAGCAACATACCATTCATACTAATTTTGGCGAAATCTTGTTTATTGTATAGTCTTTAAAAGTAAAACATTTTACTTTCACTAGGTGGGATAACATTTGTTGCTCAAAGTTGGTATGTTGGCCTTTTTGAAGGATGTTTTGAAGACCAAATTGAATTTGTCTTTTTAATCAAGAATTAATCAGTTAATACCGCCTCAAGTGTTTAAATAGTTATTAATTCGATCATTTTCTTCGTAGGCTATTCTTACCTAAATGAGACAACTATAATTTGTTATATGACTGTGAGTTTTGCCGTTTTCTGATTGGTTTAGACCGCTCGGTCAGGTCTTGACAAAATGCAATGTCAACTTGAATCCGATGAACACCTGTTCAGAGGTTGACATTACAAATCCGGTAACCTGGCTATAAATAGACACAGGGAATTCCCTGTCTCTTCCACAATTTTGACCAATCAAAATAGAGCATTGCCGATCATCGGTCAATAGCCAAATACAACATGGCAGACAACAGTGAGGTAGGATTAGGAAAGATGTTTTAACACATTTTAAATGTAGCTATATGTTCGAAAGTTATATTGTGAAGAAGTACAGCAGAAATACTAAAAGTCCCTACTGAGGATACATGGATGAAGATTTTTTTGATTTTTTTTTGGTTTAGATCTAGCCTATATAGACATTGCGATGTCTTCGGCCTCGGGGAATATCACCTTTCTCAGGTTTAACAATTTCTCGTATTAACCTACAAAAAGTCAATATTTGTATAGGCCCTAATATTGCAAGAGCCGACAGAAGTATAGTTCCTTTTTATCACTAACAACCAGGGCAATAAGTTACTATAGTACTACCCTCTGTTTACACAAGTGATATTATGCATATACGTGGATCAAAAGTGCGCGTACGGATTATTCTGTATTTGAATATTGCAGAGTTATCTGCTCTGGGGTTAGTAATTTGATTGTAACGTCATGTGTATGCGAGCGTAACGTCATACTTTTCGAAGAAAACGACGTGAATTGCGCTCCCAAAATGATGACGTAACAATCGATACCTAAGATATTTTGTCACCTACATGTTATTTCTATCCCATGCTTACTAGTGTTTATAGTAGATACAGGGAGTGTAAAATTGTTGAGCGCATTTAGCTTTAAAAAGAAAACAACACTGTGTCAAAAGTTATAAATGAAATTATATTTATATTAATGTTGTGTCTATACATTGTATCTTGTCGCTTAGGGGGTTTAAAACAAATTCATCAATAAAATATTGCATAGAAATACAACAATAAAACTTTTTCATTTGTGAAAAAAAAGATTTATATAAAAAATATAGGTGTCCTTTAGCAATGAACTGAAGTATATTCAGTTAGAATGATAAGATATTCCGTACAGAAATAGATTTCTTATTCAATATAATCTATTACATGATTATAAAATTGTATAAATGGCCATGAAACAAGAAACTAAGAGAATCAAAGTATGATAAAATAAAATAATAATAAAAAAAAACAGACATATTTACCTAACATATCACAGATAATAAATTTTAATATCACAGAAGGGTTGTTGTATTTTACCCGTGAGTCGCAGTTTCATTATACGTATAGTTGAATATTTCTTGTGGTAATTCATAAATTGACGTATGACGAATCCAGAATTGCAGTGTACATTCATTCTTATATACCAGAGTTACTTCTACGCCGTGGTGATATGCTAAACAAACATTGGCATAAAAATATATAAAAAAAAAACAACATATTTTGCAATAGAAATAATTGAGATATTTTCTCTTTTTTTTTTCTTTTTTTTTTCTGCTGGATTCGTTACGTTAATTTACTACAATTGAACCAAACTAGAATTGTGTATCTTTGAGTTAGTAAAGTTATCAGTACGCCTTTTTCTCTTGATTGTACTTGGTATGGTACAGTTGATCATTCATAGGATAAAATCTGCTATATAAAACATTTAAAGATAGAACAGATATCTTTCTCAATCAGTATATGTGTGTCAGGTTGTTCGAGAAACTAATCTGAGGCTATAAAAGCAATGAGACAATATAGTATGGCATAATTAGTGAAATGTTTAAAGTTATATGGTCTATAACTTTCGCTCTTTTGTCATAGTGAAAACTGTTTAAGTGTTATACATATTTCTCTCCGTCTGCTTGAGTTTTAAACTTTCTAATTTTACCACTTTTATTAAAGTTGCAGCACTGGAAGTATCTTTAATTATAAAAGTAAAAAAATCTTTTTTAACGTGTACACGTAAAAAATAGGCTCGAAAAGATGCCGAATCATTCCGAACTCTTCCGAACATCGTCCGCGACAATCTCGAAGAAAAACGAGAGTTTGTGAAACCAAGAGAAAACATCAACAATTTTTCATAAACAAAACATGTGGTCGACCTCATCAGACTCTATCTACAAAGAAAATAATGCTCGCACATTACTATATTTGATACACACAATATTTTACGGTAATGTGTAAATTGGATGTTTCAAATACTCTATCTGTGGACATATACCAGCATGATTTGCTCATATAAGCCAGAAGGAAAACGTAAACAAACACATGTGCGCTTACGCTAGTTATCTGGCTCACCACGTGCAGGTCGTGTCGAACGTCAGTCACGTGATACGATTCGGAATCCGAAGTCACTGAACATGGCGGTGATTGAAGGCGCTTTATTCAAAACCAGGAACATATGATTCCTAGATTTCGGCTCTCTTATAGGCCGACATATGCTTTTGGGGAGCTAAATCATAAAGTTACATTTCAATGTTTAAATATCAAATGTTTAAGTTACATATCGTTAAAGTGAAATTAGCAGCAATACAACTTTAATACAAATAATCTGATTATTAACATGCATAGTACTTTAAAAAAAGTATCGTTTAATGGTTAAAACTGGCGATAGACGAGACAACTCCGAAAAAAAAAAAAAAAACAATCCAGGAGAATAGTTTTGTTAAAATTATATTTGTTGAACAAATAAACAAATAATCATGTTATTGAGATCACCATCATCACAACAACACATTAAAACGTTATAAAATACTAGTAATGTAAGTAAAGTAGATGTATTCAGACAAACAATGTCTCGTCATAGTGGAGAATAAGATTATTCATGGGTAAAAATAAATTTTTTATCCTGCAACAAGCATTGGTGTTGCCATGATACACCTAGCAATTAGATACGTGTTGTATTCGGCACAGACGGAAAACAGATGTATTTTATGTCAGTACGTGCGCCGATTCGACTGACCTACTTCCGAGGCGAAATATTGTTTGAAAAAAACCCGGACATATTTGAAACAATGTTGCAATCTTTCAGCTTAAATGTGCGTGTTTTGAATGAATGTTGCAGGATAAAAAATATACGTGGTCACTGTGTTAAAACATAGCTGTATTATTGACTCGAGTCTTTCTTACCCTGGCCAAAACATTCTATTTAAGACTCTATTATAGCTTGTACAATATATATGATACCAACATTTTTTTTCTATTTAAGGTCTCCGTGATAAACAGAGTAATTTACTCAATAAGAAGAAAATAATTACGAATATTGAATCAATTGTATACGTCTAAATCATGAATCATTTGAAACGCCACAGCAATGTTGCGATGACTATATACGGACCAACGCTTCCCCGACTTCATATAAATGCTTGATGTTAACGTTATCTAATAAGCCCCGAAAAACAGACAAATACAATACATCAATGAACCAAGGAGCAAAGACAGGGATGGCATACACGAATAGTCAGATCCACTGTTCCAACCTGCCGCAATTGACGATTGTTCGACAGCGATGTCCTCAGCACTGCGTCTTGTGTTTGCGGTTACCGACGGCGTGGTGTCTACAACAGAGTGTACAGTCGTTGTTGACTTTACTGACGTTGGTGGATCCAATACAGTTGTAGTGGAGGTTGCTGAATTCTGGATAGAAGTTGTTGTGTCTTGATTTGAAGTTATTACCGAAGTCGTTTGGGTAGTAGATTTCTTGGTGATTGAAAAAGTAGAAGATTCTGTCATTGAAGATATAGATGTTGTTGATTTAGAAATCGATGTTGTGTCCGCATTTGTGTTCTTTGCCGTATTTTGTGGTACACTGCTAGTTGCTGTTACGATTGAACTCGATGTTGTGTCTCTACCCGTTGGTTCATTTGTATTTATGATAGGCGAATCCGTTGCTGTGGAAACTGTTTGACTATCAGGTGATGTTGCTGAAGAACTCAATGTTGTGTCTCTACTCGTTTGCGCATTCGTATGTATATTAGGCGCACCCGTTGCTGTGGAAACTGATCGACTATTGGAAGATGTTGCTGTTGTACTCGATGTTGTGGCTCTTTGCGTTGGTACATTTGTGTCTATATTAGGCGAATCCGTTGCTGTGGAATGTGGTCGACTACTGGAAGATGCTGTTGTAGGTCTTGATGTTGTGACTATACGCGTTGGCTCATTTGTGTCTATGTTAGGCGCATCCGTTGCTTGGGAGACTGTTCGTCTATCGGAAGATGTTATTGTTGAACTCGATGTTGTGGCACTTTGCGTTGGTTCATTTGTGTCTTTATTAGGCGAATCCGTTGCTGTTGAAACTGGTCGACTATCGGGTGATGTTGCTGTAAAACTCAATGTTGTGTCTCTAAGCGTTGGCTCATTTGTATGTATATTAGGTAAATCCGTTGCTGTGGAAACTGGTCGACTATTGGTTGATGTTGCTGTAGAACTCAATGTTGTGTCCCTACGCGTTGGCTCATTCGTATATATATTAGGTAAATCCGTTGCTGTGGAAACTGGTCGATTATCAGGTGACGTTGCCGTAGAACTCAATTTTGTGTCTCTATTTGTTGGCTCATTCGAATGCATATTAGGTGAATCCGTTGCTTGGGAAACTGTTCGACTATCGGAAGATGTTACTATTGAACTCGATGTTTTGGCTCTTTGCGTGGTTACATTTGTGTCTATATTAGGCGAATCCGTTGCAGTGGAAACTGGTCGACTATTAGTTGATGTTGCTGTGTAAGTCAATGTTGTGTCTCTTTGCGTTGGCTCATTCGTATGTGTATTAGTTGAATCCTTTACTGTGGAAACTGGTCGACTATCGGGTGATGTTGCTATAGAACTCAATGTTGTGTCCCTACGTGTTGGCTCATTCGTATATATATTAGGTAATTCCGTTGCTGTGGAAACTGGTCGACTATCAGGTGACGTTGCTGTAGAACTCAATTTTGTGTCTTTATTTGTTGGCTCATTCGAATGCATATTAGGTGAATCCGTTGCTGCGGAAACTGGTGGACTATCGGGAGATGTAGTTGGAGAACTCGATGTTGTTTCTCTATTCGTTGGTTCCGATGATATAGTCATTTCTAAGCGACTCTGTGATGTTGTTGCTATTGTACTTTCTGTTAATGATTCCGTTATTGAGGGTGATGTTCGACTATTAGGCGATGACACAGGAACGTTCGGTGGTGTAGGGTATGTTGCAGTATGTTGATGGTCAGGATATAGACGTGACGTTACTTGTCTTGTAGTTGCTGTTAGGTCAATATGATCTGTAGGTAGTGAAGGGCTGTAAATTGAAAATAAGTAATAATCATACTAAAATACGAAAACAATTTTGTTCGTGAAAATAACACATATAACTATGAATGCCGATTGGGGTCATTTTGATAAAAGAAAACAACTTTGGCATTATTTGTGAAACTGGCGTTTTTACGAGAAGCTTTGGCGTTAATATGTGAAACGTTGGCATTATTACGCGAAACTTACGCGTTATAACGCGAAATTGCTATATACTGCATTGTTTGATCCCTCGGAAGCCACGTTATGATTTTGAAAGCCTCATTTATTATGGACAAGCAAGAACTTTGTCATATATACCCATGACGTTGTCCGGAATGCTGATGTTCACTGAAAACAAATCTTGAAATATCGTTTAAATCAGAAAACTGTTACTTTCATGTTAATTGCAATAATAGGCACCGCTTTATAGTTGTTTTGCTTTTAATAGCTTTCAGGCGCGTAGCTACATTAGACTCTCGTGCATCCACATCATTTTCACATCCAATTTAGGATAAAATCTGATTACGTTACGTAAAATAACCCCCATGTGTATCTATACTTCCCAATAGATCCATTGATATATCATGCATTTTATTTAAACGTTGCATGCGACATTCTATTGTTGAAAATTCAAATATGTTAATTTTTTTAGCAATAAAATCATCTATATAAGATGTATTTTTAGAAACATCATCTGGATATTAGTGTTGTGACGTCATAGTCGCATTGATATTTGGCTTTTGAACACAACTATCCAAAACGTTGAGTTCATCAGGGTACTGTCCTATGGTCAACCTTTTTCTTGATAGTAACAAGCACCTCAAACAATCCTACAGACATTTTCATGGGGATTTCTTATCTAATATATAACTTAGAGGCCCTTGATTCAGTTAATATGCATATGAATTTATGACCTCCGATTAGGTAAATCAGGGTGGTATAACACCATAAATAAAATTATATTGGCCTCAACAAATGCACACGTGTTTGCAACATTGATCATAAAATTAACCTTTTGAATTAAAACTTGTGGATTATTTCCTTATTGCTACAAAATGTGTGCTAACCATGGTACATATATGTACGTATTATGTATGTTTCGCGTAATAACGCGATAGTTTCACGTACTAACGCCTAAGTTTCGCGTATTAATGCCAAAGTCTAGGGTAAGAAGGCGAAAGGTTCGAGTAATAAAAGCAAAATTAATCATTTACCTTCTACCAAATAAACCCAATCTGCTTTCGTATGTAACTATTATTTATTTTATTATTGGAAATTTAAAACGTTTTCAGTATTCCGGTAGTTAACGCATTAGACTAATTATAGAATATTTCAATCAAATGAAACTGGTTCGCTGTCACAAAACATAGATTACAGAGAAAAAAATGAACAAGCTAAGAATGTAGTTTCATGGTAAGTAAGACAACTCATGCAGACACTTTAATTATGATAGTGCTACATGTACAAGCTCTTTAAGCGGTTAAATGACCATGATTTAATTTAACAACACTGAACATTTTGCCTCTTCAACTTAATATCGGTATTTTATGTAAATCATTTTCTACAAAAAGTTGTTTTAAGATTTTGAATACTAAATATTATATCAGAAATACATGCAGTGGGTTTTATAAAATAAAGGGAGGTAACTATTATGAAGACGTCATTATTAATGGTAAATAAAGGTTGCTGAAATATTCTATTCCATTGTGACATCGTGGCTCGATTTTCTTGAAAGTTTCTTAATAAAAACATACATGTCACTTTAGCTGACCTGAGACAAAGTCACAAGTGGCCTGTTTTAATAATATTTTTGTCCGTCGTCGTCCGTCGTGTGTCCGTAGGCAACTTATATTTCGTCTTCTCCAAAATTGCCGTGGGAGGGTCCAAATGGGTAAAATTGACTACAAATTCAAAAATCTTCTTCTCCAATAGCAGATGTGGTAGAATCAAATACTTTTCATAGATTAAAAGGTCTTATTGTCTCCTATGTAAATGGTGAAGGGGTCAGGGGGTCGGTGCTTAAAGATCAAATTGATAAAACCATTGACTAAATTAAAGAGCCTGCTTGGCTAACATAAAGTGTTTATATGTCTTTCCATATCCGAACTCAGGTGACCGTTAATGCTAGGTTTACGCTATGTTCCCGGCGACCACGGTAGCCACGTTTGCCCGAAACGTGGTGCGCCGTGGAATTTTGGCTATTTTTGTCTCTGTATTCAAGTTGAGCTAGGTCTTGTGAAGTTTTGCCACGCTCTTTTACGGATTACGTGGTGGATCGTGGATATAGGGAGAGGTGCTGTTCCTGGAGGTTAAAGGTACACTACGGTTTTACCACGGTCTATCAAGGATACCACTACGTTCTCTCTGGGCCTGTTACGATCTGATGAGGTCTGCTACGTTTTACACGTTTTGATCAAGCTCCGATACGTTTTCCACGGTCCGCAGAGCCTTACTAGGGATGAAAGTCTGATGCCGGCTTTTTTGTAGCAAATGAAACAATATCTAATGCCGAAAATGTCATTTTAAACACGTTTTAATTACAAAATGTGTTAAAAAGAAAAGAAAATCTTAACTCTATTTGGTATAAATATATAATTATTATAGCCAAGTGTTTCTACGCAAATAATTTTTTTCTGTAATGGATCTCACTTAATATCACCTAGCTTTGGTATAATTTGATGGTTTAAATGTGTTTGATAATGACTATTTCTATTTATTAATACAAATAATTTCATGAGGTAACAAATATGTACATGTACCAGGCCAGGCAATGATACTCCATCATATATTGCTTGCAACGTAAGACCGTAATAAGACGTAACATGCCGTATCACGTCGGGCTTTCAACCGCTACAAGCCGTGATGTGCCTTGACAGCACGCATCGAAATATCACAAAGAATTTTGTGATAAATTTTAAAGTGCTTTGAACTTTGCGTTAATAGTTGCTAAATTTTAACATCAATTATCAGTTAATACTATTGTGTGTAATTTGACATTCCTAAGGTTATATTCTTGATCGTATTTACGTTTGTGACATTTGAGATAAAATCCTTATGTGTGATAACTGTGTATATCCTCTGGCAATTAAGTTCCATTCTATTACGTAACCGGATTAATGTCACGACCATCCTAATTGCCTAAAGGACACTGACCACGGCTGATTAATCTGCCAATGAGCGATACCTTTCAATCATAATTCTGTAATTCTATTGTATGTACATTATTTAAGCATGAAATATTTAATTTGTAAAGCAGTTAGGTCTCCGACTTTGTACGGAACACAACGGCTATATTCTGGACACTCCAGAATAGCCATCCGTCAAGTCAAAGTTATCATCATTAAATTCCAAAGTTCAACTTCAACATTCTCTTACGTCATCTTTACTTCTTGACAAAACGTGCGGAAGTTTCCGTATGTTAGAAACGTCTATCATCCACCTTGGCTTGCCGTCAAAACTTTGACAAACCTGGACAAAACGGCACAAAACGTGCAGCCAATCGGCATCAACCGTGATAAAACGTGGGAAAACGCAACAGACCGTCACAAAACTTGAAATCACCATGAAATTCCGGGGAACGTGCTTGCTGCCCGTTCCACCACGGACCGCCTGGAAGTTTTGTTACGGCCTCGTACGCACTGTTACGTTTTGTTACGCCAATACCGTTTTATTACGTCCTGTTGCGTTCACCGTCTGTACCGTGACTGCCGTGGCAAATTTTTTGACAGTTTAAAAATCTGGCACGGCATCCACGGTAATCACGACAGCTCACGTGTGTCTATCACGTCCTTCTGCGTTGTCTAACGTTGTCTCGCGGTCACCACGTTTTGTCCACGGTGGCCTGAAACGGGGCTGCCGTGGCCGCCGGGAACATAGTGTAAACCTAGCATGAACTAATATCTTCATCATTTATATATATAGGAATTCCCATTCATTTGTTTAAATCCCCGAACGGTAATTTTCGCGATCTTGTTTTGAAATGGGAATAGCGAAATTTAGTAGTCGCAAAAGAAAGTTGATTTGCAGTATCACCCTTTTATTTATCTTCTTTGAGTTCTTATTGTTGAATCAATAAAATATGGGTTTTTTTTTGTATGCTGATGTCTAATGTAACTTTTACATTTTGAAAACTTCTGAAAATAAAAAAAAAAAAAAAAAAATGTTTGGTTTCTGCTTTAGGTCAAAGCCAAAGTCTTCGTGATACTTTATGATGGCAGATAGAGGTACGAATAATAACTTTATACAAATAAACATGTACATTATATAGAAGACAATTCTATGACTCTCTTTGGTAGCGCTATTTAAATGTATCTGTTTCCTTAGATTGATATTTGATATTGATATACATCAAGAATTAATTCTATAACTGCATGTGCACTATCTTGTTTCTCACTGATCTTTACTATGATCGCGGATTGCTATTCTGTATAAAATGTATGTACATGACGCGTTTGCAGATGTTGCGTTAGCCATAAGTAATTTTATTTTCAATAATATTGTTTACAGGCCACACTGACCGTCAATGAAGGCAATTTAATAAGCGAATGTGTTTAACTATGTGTAAATATCGGCTCAACCTTAGGGACATTGTTCCTTCTACAAATAGGTCCTTCAACATATTGGTGTAAGTGTACTTTCGGGGCCCTAAGATGCTCTCACGTCTCCTTCGCTCATATTAGTATACATGCATATATATTTTCATATCACTGTAAAGTCTTCAACAGAACAAATTACAGGTAGTGTGACCGGTTCTTAAAATTAGGCATTATGATATTGATTCAATAAAAACAATAACATAAATATATACATCTGTATAAAAGATGTATAAAATTATCTTTTAACATGAATAATACCTATTCCACTTTAAATGATATTATTTATTCGTCTTTTCACAAGATAAATTGTGTTGAAATTGGTCCTTTTGAATTATTCCGTCTTTGCATATTACAGACTTAGCTTTCATGCGGGTAGGTATCCATTATGAAGTCATTATTTTGTGAGCCAATTTCGCGTCGATTTCTCCAAAACTTATTACGTTACGCTCAAATACAATGTACATGACATCACAATCAGTACCTATCGCAAGTGCAGATAGTTATGTAATATGCAAATAAGCAGTTGGCCTTTATACTGAAGTGGTCGCTACGGCAAATTTTACTGTAAGTTTTTAACACATCATTCCACCTCTATTGAAATCTGTCTAGAAATTCGTAGCTATAATGTTTCATCTTTGGTAAACGGTGATGTAATTTCTTCAATCGTTTGAAGCAGAATTATTTGACATGGCAATACATCTCGCTAGTATGCTTATCAGCGGCGTATCAAGGTGTGGATAGGCCTGCATGCCTGGGGGTGCAGGAGGCGATAGCCCCCCTGCTCAGGGTCCAGGGGCGAAACCCCAGTAGGGGGTATGGGGGGCGAAGCCCCCCAGAAGCTGACGGGAGATTGTTAAAATGTAGTAACTATTTTACTTCTATGGTAACTTTTAACGTTCAGTGTATATGCCAATGGTTAACTGGAGGTAAAGCTATCTATATATCTTCCGAGGTAACGCGCTCCACGGGATATGTAGATAGCTTCTGCTATTCATAGCCGCTATGTTAATTAGAAAAATACATTCAATCCCTATATACATTTATAATAAATGTGATAGATTTTTAGGTCACCTGAGACGAAGTCTCAATTGGCCTATTCTAATCGCCTTTTGTCCGTCGTCGTGCGTCGTCCGTCGTGCATCGTCCGTCGTCCGTCGTATGGCGATAAACAATTTACTTTTTCGACTTCTTCTCCAAAACTACTGAACCAAATTTGTTGAAATTTTGCAGAAACCTTCCATAGCCAAAGGTCAACCATAATTGTGAAATAAATGTTCCCAGCCTCGCAGGGGCCTGAGGGGTGTGGCCAAAAGGGGTCAAATAGGCTAAAACTTCAAAAATCTTCTTCTGAAATTCCAGAAATGGTAGAATCAAATACTCTTCATAGATTAAAAGGTCTTAAGGTCCTTTACAAAAATTGTGAATTATATGACCATGGGGTCTCACGTTCCCCCCTAGGGATGGGGTCAATTTTGCTATAGTTTATATAGGGAAAACACATTTTTGAGCATTATTTGGTCATTTGTAATAGGAAATAAGTCAAATGTTGTCAGAATTATCAGTATGAGAAGGTCATTGAATCCTATTAACAATTTTTCTACGACTGACCCCCAGGGGCTTGAGGGGTGAGGTCAAAAAAGGTCAAATAGGCTAAAACTTCAAAAATCTTCTTCTGAAATTCCAAAAATGGTAGAATCAAATACTCTTCATAGATTAAAAGGTCTTAGGTCCTTTACAAAAATTGTGAATTATATGACCCTGGGGTCTCACGTTCCCCCCTGGGGAGGGGTAAATTTTACTATAGTTTATACTGGGAGAACACATCTTTGAGTATTATTTGGTCATTTATGATAGGAAATAAGGCAAATGTTGTCAGAATTATCAGTATGAGAAGGCCATTGAATCATGTTAACAATTTTTCCACGACTGACCCCCAGGGGCCTGAGAGATGGGGCCAAAAGGGGTAAATAGGCTAAAACTTCAAAAATCTTCTTCTGAAATTCCAGAAATGACAGAATCAAATACTCTTCATAGATTGAAAGGTCTTGAGGTCCTTTACAAAAATTGTGAAATATATGACCCTGGGGTCTCACGTTCCCCCCTGGGGAGGGGGGTCAAGTTTACTTTAGTTTATATAGGGAAAACTCATTTTTGAACATTATTTGGACATGTGTAATAGGAAATGAGTCAAACTTTGTTAGAATTATTAGCCTGAGATAGTATTTTAACATCATATCCATATTGGTCCTGGCCGACCCCAGGGGCCAGAGGGTGGGATCCAAAATTGGTCAAAATGGCTAAAATTTCAAAAGTCTCCTTCTGAATTTGAAAATTTGAAGGAACGAAATACATACTCCGAATAGATTGGAAGGTCTTTTTAAGGCCCTTTACAAAAATTGTGAATTTCATGGCCCTGGCATCTCAGACTTTCCCCTGATTATAGGGGTCAAATCTATTTTAATTGATATTGGAAAAACATATTTATGAGCATTATTTTCTTAATTTTCAATAGGTCAAACTTGGTTAGAATTGTTACCCTGTGATAGCATCATCATATCCATATTGGTCCTGGTCAACCTCCAGGGGTAGATGGGCGGGGCCAAAAGGGGTAAAAATGACTAAAATAAGAAAAAAAATCTTCTGAATTCACAGATTTGATGGAACCAGATACTCCTCATAGATTGAAAAGTCAATTATAAAATCACTGACTGGTTTCAAGGGCCTGATGGGCCAATATATAGTGTTTTTTTGTCTTTGTTTCATTCTGTATCCGAACTCAGGTGACCGGTAAGGCCCATGGGCTTCTTGTTCCCTTACAATGTCTCATAAAATGTAACATCTAGAATTTCAAACTTTAATTAATTTGTGTACATGTTTTGAAATTACAGAAAGACTCAGAAAATATTTTATATCGCCATCACCACAATGGTTGTACTAGTTGGAGGAATTCTAATTAAAAGAATCAATACGTGTCAGACGACTGCTACAACATGCAAGAACCCAAGTTTGTATTTCATTCCATTTTTCAATTATTAATTATTAATGTATACGTTGAAGACAAGTCTATATCTATAAGACTATTCCTTTGTCTTGTTACAGTTAACACAGAATTACACAAAAACAGACATTTGTTCCTTTTTTCTGATATCATGTACCGTTTTGCAACAGTTCCCCAGATCTTCACATTTACCATTGGTTGAGCGTTTGGCAGCTCCATAATGGTAATGGAACTGGTATATACTACATGACCTTTCATGATGCTATTACTTCTAATTTTATTAGATTGTTTCAGTGTAGATTATGAGTACTAAACCTTCCATGAAGGTTTCTTGCACTGGTAGCAATACATTCGTATCTTGAAAAACCGTGACATGATAGCTATTTTGCTTAGACATACAAAGCACAATATGACATTATAACCACGAGAGTGTAAGATAAGCCATTAAATGTGCTCTGTCTTTTCGCTCGTTTTTACTTTCTGTTTTGTATTTTATATTCAGGTATGCGCCATAACGGAATGCCGGAAAAGTACGTCCTAGGGACACTGGGTGACACCTGGCTTCACAACCATACAGACTTACTACTGATGTCTGAGGGAGAGGGATGGACGTTCCTCTACCATCCCTTGGAATTAACGTTCGTGGGATATAACAATTACGTTATACGTGAATCGCCGGCACAAAGGTTACAAAAGGATAACGTTTTAGAAGGCGTTAATTTGATATCTTCTACCAAACTTACTGTGTTTGTACACTATGGTCGTCAGAGTGATGCCACGTTTTCTATTCCAACTGACAAGTGTTCAGATCAATATATTATACCTATGCATACATTTTGTAAGAATTCAAAGGGGAAAATAAGTACTCTTGTACCACATAATGCTGCAGATATAACCATTAAACTAGTGACTCGTGGGGTAGTTTAATTTAATGGAACCATGTATAACCCAAGTGATCAACTATAAATCAGGATATAAGAAGGAATCAAATACTGACAATTGGTCATGACGTCAGTTTAGCGGGAACAGCAATTGTGTCGTCAACACCGGTCTGTTTGTTAGCAGGGATAGAGTGGAAGGGAAACGGGAAAACGTATAAACCGGTTGTAATTACAGTTCTACTGTCAATTCATCTGTCGCGTTCATACATCGTGCCTAACGTTGTGGGAAAATGGAGTAAAGTGCAACTGGTATCCACCGCGGATAATAACAATGTCGTAATATATATCTTACATGACAATGATATATATCGTCCGACCCGTATGACCCTAAAGACTTCAGAGTCGTACAAAATAGATCTAGTCGGTCGTCAGCCAAATATGAAAAAAATTGCTAAAAAATTACCATTTTTGAGCTTAAAATCCTATTCGTCCGTTTCAAAATCACTACATCTTTTAAATTATCTGGTTTTGAATCTGGTTCTGATATGTATTTTTGTTTTATTGTGGTCATTTTGATACCTCATTTGTCTACTTCGGTTGGAAAATGTCAATGTTATGACTATTTTTCAATTTGTAGTAAAATTCGAGATGGCGGCCATCTTGATGATGTCATTACCGGAAGATCATCCTAATTTATGCAATGTTGACATTTTGATTTGTGATCAGTGGGTCATAAGGGTTCAGAAAAATATTGGTTCGGAGGTTTGGGGGGTGGGGGTGCATGTGGGACCCTCCTAGCCCATGGCCTAATTCCGAATTGACATTCCGTGAACTTTTACGCATTATGTAGTGTGAAAATATACTATAATCTATAATCAATAGAAAAATCTATCAACACAATATTATTCTTTTCATAGTTTGTATAGGCACAGTAGAAAAAAGAAATAGAAGATATAGCCATTAAAAAAATACACCAACAAAATGATATAACACCACCTGATAACAAAATGACAGATGGACATGAATCAGACGATTACTAAAGAAATGAAAGATGTTAAAAATTATATGAGCATAAAGTTCGGGGACAATCTGTGAAAATCATGCCACGTTCATATCAATAATCGAGGAACAAAAAGATTTCTTTATAACTGTTTGCGTGTCATACTTCAAGGCAGTGCAAACATGCCTTTTTAAATAGATAACTATACATATAGTGAAAGTGTTTGCAGTGGCTTCTTATTGTTTTATAAAATGATAGATATGTTGATGAATGTATCAACTAAAAGCCGAATAAAAATTACTTTTTAGTTTGTCTTATGCATTATCAAAATTAAAACAATGAACCGTTTAGGTCACACATCATGTCAAATAGCTATTTTTGAATCGAAATAACTCTTCAAAATCCAGTACACCAATAAATGATTTTCTTCCATTACCAAAATTCTAAATAGAAACATTTTAATCATAACCATTTGATTTCTTATATACTAGTACAAAGAATAGTTTACGAGTATACATGGAGAAAAGCTATGTTCATAATGGCCTTTACACTTCAAAACGAAAACTGAAACTGTGCAGAGACGGTAATTATGCCAGCCTCAGGTCATACCTCGGTTATATTGAAAGACGGTAAATATACTCATATATATTCACGAGGATTTCAATGTATTCGGTTCACCTGTCTGTATATGGTTATCAATAATGTCTTCTTCTGGCTGCTACAATTATTTATGATTACTTGGGGGTCTAAGCTCTAAGCGTTATGTACTGTGTCAACTTAATAATGAAAGGAAAGGAAAGAGAAAAGGTAGAAAATATTTTAAAGATTATTACAGCTCTGTCACCAACCTATAACATTTAAAAACTCAATTGATATGTTAAAGAATATATGAATGAGCTTTTGTCATGCGACTATATAATTTATGCAGTGCAACAAATAGAAAGAATTGTCTTCTTTATAATAACCACATTAACATAATTAAGCATTGATGTCACTATTTTTTTGAACTTCATCGGGTTGTGAAATAAATTTAGTTTGAAAACTGTGTGAATCCGCGTAGCGTATTCTCACAAAAGTTTGCAAACACAATTTATTTCACAACTCGATGAAGTTAAAAACAATAGTGACATCAATGCTCATAATTTTTTTTGCAGATTACATAATAACATAAAATACGTCTAAACGTACTACATGTATTTCATTTATTTTCCAATGGAAAATCAATACGCAACGTCGACTTTTCTATTGTGACGTCATGATAACGTCGAGTTTTCGCACCATTCTCGGATTTTTTTCCAGAGAAGTATGAAGAATAAGTATGCTAATGAGAAAGTTGGATTTAGTATGAAAACAAATAAAAATTAATTATTGAAATGTAAACAAGATTTTTTCTATAAAAAAATTTAATGAGCTACATCTGAGTCGTTGACTTCGCATCATATATTTGACCAGATCGCGATCCATTATTAAACAATTAGGAGGACATCCTCTTGCGTTGCAACTCAGATGCTTAAAAAATATAAGGATAGTTTATTGCAAATATTATCTGGGATGTTATTCCTGGAACTCCATCGAGTACATTGTACCTCCAAGGTCGTTTTTCTTTTTTTTCCATATAGTTATGAATATCTGCCATAATTGGAAGTGCTAAATCACACAGGTAATTAGTGTGCGGTGATGAAACATTAAAAAATGAACTATTATATGTATCTTTCCTCATTCCCGTGCTGAAATATAACAAATCTCGTAATACGATTCACACCATAACTACAACACAAGAGAATACGGATACGTACATTTCATGGTGTCCTCATGCATTGATGAACACAACACATATAGCCTGTTTGCGTGGGTAGACGCCATAATCAGGGTTATATTTAGAGTCACATATTCTGTATGTGTACATGTTGTGTATTATAAATGGTACTTTGTTATTCGGGGTACCTATAGCTTGCTACTCTGTAATGCGGCAAAAACCCAACTGGAATCCGCAGGTAAGCGATCCCAAACCGGAGGTCCAGGTATGTATTACTGTAATTATATCTATCGTTTTGTGTATGAAAATAAACTATTGTCATTATTCATATTCAAGAATCAGTGGCGTAAAAATCGGTTGGAGAGCAAAAGTAAGTTTTATTATATTAACCGTCAATCAACTATCATTAATTACTAAGGAGGAAAATAAAAAAAAGTTTAAAAAAAAAAAAAACCAAAAAAAACCAATAATGCAGGATTTTGGAACTATTGCAATACCTTGAATGTATATGTGTACACATATATTGAGTATACATATGCTTGTAGGGTTTTTACATCCGGGTAGCGATGGCTGGCATTCAAAGTCAGTCATATCTTTAAATACGTGTGTTGTTATAGAGAGCATGTATGATTTACATAGATCTCATCACTGCTTTTTTTAGTTATCGATATTGGGACCAATGAGTTACAATCTAATGCTGAACTATCGAGCCTAAGGGACGTCCTCTACAGCCAAGGAGTAGATTCATGTATAGTGTAGCTAGTATTTTGCCAGTGTTGCATTAATTCTTTCTTGTTATGATAATAGCAATGCAATATAGTCTGAAATTACACTAAGACAATGTATAATGGGAGAAATGATGTGACAGTGGTACTATTAACTGTTGTTATGGCAGATGAAGATCGTCCGTACCGGAAATGAACATGAATGATAATAATAATAAAGTCTAGTTGTTGCTGATTATTTTGGAAGTTTAAAGGTTTGATCTGTGAAAAGATATAAGAGCCAACATTAGAAGATTCAATATAAAACGTTCATACAGTCAAATGTATATCAAAAGGAATAAATATTAATTTTTGGTATATTTTCCTGATGATGATTTTGCCCCATGCTCCATAACAAGATAACCTGCCGTGAAATCAACCAGGATAGGTCCAATTTGTGAGATGTTATATATAAAGATGAAGAAAACTATGCTAGTGACCACGGAGTCTTGTTTGAAATTCAGCTGAATTAGTACTTTAATTTGAATTATCGCAGGACAAGTTTTAGTGTTCCTGTTCCAGTTCAGTTACAACAACTCCCTGAAGAAGTTTTTATCACCGATATTGCAGATTCGTACGTATGCTCATGGAGGGAAATGTTAAACTTTCTTTTTGAAAAAGCTTAGAATCCACGGATATACTGATATTGATTTATATCAATCATTATCAATGAACCGCAATAAGAAGAATATGTTCAGATAATATTACCTATATGATTACTTATGTAACAATTACTTAACAATTTGACACTTAAAATTGACATAGATATAATTAGACACCTGAATTACAAACGTTTAATTGTCTAAGTTGTTAAAACGTAGCAAAAGAAGTGCTAATACTGTAAATAGACTAAAACCAAGGTTATTTCGCGTGCAATTTACTCTCGCGAATACTGCGATCCACGGAAATTCGTGAAATTTTATCTCCATAAACTAATATCTTCATCATTATATATATAGGAAATCCCATTCATTTGTTTAAATCCCCGAACGGTAATTTTCGCGAACTTGTTTTGAAATGGGAATAGCGAAATTTAGTAGTCGCAAAAGAAAGTTGGTTTACAGTATCACTCGTATATTTTTCTTCTTTGAGTTTTTATTGTTGAATCATTCAAAAATGTTGTTTCTGCTTTAGGTCAATGCCAAAGCCTTTGTGATACTTTATGATGGAAGATAGAGCTATGAATAATAACTTAATATAAATAAACATGTCCATTATATAGAAAACAATTCTATGACTCTCTTTGGTAGCGCTATTTAAATGTATCTGTTTCCTTAGATTGATATTTGATATTGATATGCATCAATAATTAATTCAATAACTGCATGTGCACTACCTTGTTTCTCACTGATTTTCACCATGATCGCGGATTGTTATTCTTTAAATTACGTTTGTACATGACGCTGTTGCAGTTGTTACGTTACCAATATGTATTTATGTTTACCATATTATTGTTTATAGGCCGTGATGCCCCAATGACCGCCCGGGAAGGTAATTTAATAAGTTTATGTGTTAAACTATGTGTAAATATCATTTCACTACACTGACTAACATTGTTTCAATAACTCATTTCCATTATCAGTGGGTCGAACGTGTCTTGGTATGCGAAGGTGTAATTTGGTATGCGAAGCAAATATGGCGTCGAAAGCTCCGCTTCGAGTGTCAACAGTGACTGGGAAATCACTCATGTCGCTTTTATGCTTCATGCAACACATTTATAGATGTTGTGTTTCGGTGACAAAATGATTGCAGTTTCTAAAAATGCAACATATAATTACTGTCCTCACTTAAACAAAAATCTATTGAAGAAAAACCACGCGATTTTAACGCTAAAAACAGCACCTGGGCATGGTACAGGACCTTTTTTGGCTGAATGTGAATTTGTAGGTCGTTAGAACAGCCGTATGATAGACAGAATCCTGCAAAATACCCTATCAAACAATGTTTGCCCTGAGAAACAGGTATATTATATCATACATGTATAATAAACAAACTTTGTAACTCAAGAATTCAGCGTATGGAACTCTATATTAATGCATCACACGCAAACGTCGTTTCTGATTTAATAAAACAAATAATCATCAAAATATATTCAGTAAGATGAATGATCGAAGTACCAGAACCTTAAACTAACCAATTATGCAAAACGATAAAAACACAACATCGATTTTATGGATGATTACATTTGTTTGTTTGATTGATTAAATTAATGGCTTATTAATGTTAGAGCCATGGTCATGTATGGGGTGTGTAACATCTAGAATTTCCAATTAATTGATTAATTTGTGTACATGTTTTGAAATTACAGAAAGACTCAGAAAATGTCTTTATATCGCCATCACCACCATTTTTGTACTAGTAGGAGGAATTCTAATTAAAACAATCAACACGTGTCAGATGACTACTACAACATGCAAGGAAGCAAGTTTGTATTTCATTCCATTTTTCAATTATTAATTGTAAATGTATACGTTGAAGTCAGGTCTATATCTATCAGACTATTCCTTTGTCTTGTTACAGTTAACACAGAATTATAAAAAAAAAACATTTGTTCCTTTTTTCTGTTATCATGTACCGTTTTGCGACAGTTCCCTAGATCTTCACATTTACCATTGGTTGAACGTTTGGCAGCTCCTTAATGGTAATGGAACTAGTATATACTATATGGCCGTTTTGATGTTATTGCTTCTAATTTTATTAGATTGTTTCAATGTAGATTATTGCGTACTAAACCTTCTATGTAGGTTTCTTGCACCGGTAGCAATACATTCGCATCTTGAAAACCCGTGACATGATAGCTATAATGCTTAGACATACAAATTGCAAAAAAGTCTAGATTTCAAACGAGTTCGCAACAAAGCACAACATGACACAATAACCACGATATTGATATTTCACTCGTTTTAACTTTTTGTTTTTATTTGATAATCAGGTATTAACCATAACGGGATGTCGGATAAGTACATCCTAGGGACACTAGGTGACACCTGGCTTCACAACCATACAGACTTACTACTGATGTCTGAGGGAGAGGGATGGACGTTCCTCTACCATCCCTTGGAATTCAATATGTCCACGTTCGTGGGATATAACAATTACGTTATACGTGAATCGCCGGCACAAAGGTTACAAAAGGATAACGTTTTAGAAGGCGTTAATTTGATATCTTCTACCAAACTTACTGTGTTTGTACACTATGGTCGTCAGAGTGATGCCACGTTTTCTATTCCAACTGACAAGTGTTCAGATCAATATATTATACCTATGCATACATTTTGTAAGAATTCAAAGGGAAAAATAAGAGTTTTTGCACCACATAATGCCGCAGATATAACCATCAAACTAGTGACCAGTGGGTCAGTTAAATTTAAGGGGAACATGTATAACCCAGGTGACGAAATATCAATCAGGGTCAGAAGGAATCAAATATTGACCATTGACCATGACGTCAGTTTAGCGGGAACAGCAATACTGTCATCAACACCGGTCTGTGTTTTAGCAGGGATAGAATGGAAGGGAAACGGGAATACGTATAAACCGGTTGTAAGTACAGTTCTACCGTCAATGCATCTGTCGCGTTCATATATCGTGCCTAATGTTGTGGGAAAATGGAGTAAAGTAC
Source organism: Argopecten irradians irradians (assembly GCA_004382745.1). Lineage (NCBI taxonomy): Eukaryota > Metazoa > Mollusca > Bivalvia > Pectinida > Pectinidae > Argopecten > Argopecten irradians. The sequence continues at coordinate 489,108 of SAYR01073312.1, forward strand.
AACTGATATCCACCGCGGATAATAACAATGTAGTAATAGATAGCTACTATGACGAGAGAGATCAGCAGATCCTTAAGACTTCAGAGTCGTACGAAATAGATCTGGTCGGTCGCCAGCCTATTATCATAACAGGCTCTCAGGACTTCGTCGTTACTGTCCTGGTTAGTCACACAACAGTAGATCCATTCTTACTTTGGATAGTTGGAATAGATCAATATAAATCGTTATACCGATTCTACATACCTTGGTATGACAATACGTTCATCCATGAGATTTATGTCATTTGTAAGTCAAGATATCGCAATGATCTACGATTGAATGATGCGTTGGTGTATCCTATTTCAGACTCAACTGTAGTGTTCGATGTTGGGGACGAGGGGTATGAAGGTTTCCGTGTGAAAGTTCAATGTTGTAAAAACTATGTTATTGAGCATAAATTCGGAAAGACTTTGGGGCTTTATGTTTACGGTTACCCAGGAGACGTAAAGTCACATTTCCGGTCTTATGGCTATCCAGCAGGCATATCTCTACGCTGAAATTAGGATTTACCTTGGAATTTTGAAACCACCGCCGACAGAGAACAAATGATACTAATCAATTGAACAATAACAGGTGTTTACTTATGTGAATGTATGTCTGTTTTTGATGGACGAACAATTAATACTGCATTCCATGAAATTTTAGTTAAATTTATCTTTTAACAATATTATCTCTTAGTAATCATAACGCACACAAATGTGTTCTGTATTTGCACTTTACAGAGTTATCTGCCCTTACGGGTAGGTATTGGTTGTGACGTCATGTCTTTGCAAGCGAGCGTAATATCACACTTTTCAGAAAAAAAGGCGATAACTCTGTAATTAAGAATTTTGCAGAGATGCGGAGTGGGGATGGGTACGGAAAGTTGGGGGTAATCTGACTCTGACTTGTGGACAAAATTGTAGACCAGCACCAGTTGTAAAAGTATTTAACTTTCAATATGTATTTGTTTCTCGGAGGTATTCGGACACATCGAACAATAATTTATATACGTATAAAGCATCCTATATCAATTACTGCTCAGGTGCGTGTAGTTATATTTACAAAAAAAAAAAAACATATACCTGTACAATATTTACTTAAACAATATGGCTGTATACTTGCTATTATAAAGGTAAATATATGTTTGTATAAGAAGAACTGTAAACATCCTTGCACTATAACACTAAGGCAGTATAACACTGCTTTACATGTACTGTTTTAAGTTTCCAAATAACAAATGAATTATCATAAATCATGAATTATCATACACATACAAAACTTTATTGGTTTATGAACCTTTCCTGTATACAAATGTATCTTGTATAGTTGCATAAAGCAAAAATAGCTTTTATGTCAATTACATTTGTTACCAACCGTAAATATTCTAAGTTTGTACGCATATATAAGATTTAAATAAAAACAGCTAACTTTGCAACATAAAAATCGTCAGGCTGTTTTCAAATGTTACCTTCTTTTTATGATAGATAAATGGTAAGAACGCGGCACATTAACCAAGGGACTACATCAATTATGTGCTATGATCTATTGCTCCTGTATATTGATGTACTGTTTTCTTACAATACATATTGTATAATCATGTGAACCATGAATTTAAAAACGTCTTTGGTAAGACGTGTAAGTAGTAGTAATAATAGCGCATCATCACTAAATACAATGTATGAAATCAAACATCTAAAAATGCCTATTAGTAAATTAGAAATCAACAATAAACATATTGTACATGTGTCCTATTTGAAACTAGAATGTATGATCGTTTACTGGATTTCGTGATACCCATATTGATATTCAATATTTTAAGATGACCATCTTGGCATCTAATGAAGTTGCTTGGAAAGCCATTTTACTGATTGACACGGAAAAAATGGTTGCCATGGCAACAATGTGACATAACTGGGAAAATGTTAAAAAAAGATATTGTATAAAAGTTCAAGCATTTATAAAAGAAGCATTGGTATGAAAAAAATATATATTCATAATACGTAATACGAAATAATATGTCTGATTAAAATAAATCATCAGTAAACAATTCAAAATCCCAGGACGGTTGCTAAAGCAACGGTAATCAGTACTAATCCTGATTTCCAAACTTTGATGAAAAATGTGTACTTTAATTGAAAAATTAAGAAATTCCATACATTTGTAGTACAATTCATATTACTGAGGATTACTAGTGGGTGTTAAAGAATTGACAGGAAAAATGAAATAGAGTAAAAAAAATCCCACCTTGATACAGCTAGCAACTCACAATATGTTTGTACTATCGGCAGCCAAATGAGACTTAGATACTACATTTTTTACATTCTTATCATAATATTCAACTTAATTTTAAATTGTATCTATGTATATATGATTATCCTTTTTTACTTATTTTAATATAATTAACTATTTAAGTGAGATAACTCCTAATGAATTTATTATTGAATTTTAAAAATAGTTGTAACTCAAAAAATCAAAAGTATCTCTATTTTGTTAGATTGGTTCTTGATTCCCATCAGTGGATAGCTTATGTGTTATACACAAATGGACTTCATAGCCTTTAAATGTTGTGGCGAATAGAGCTACTACCACCAAAGTATATTTAGAATCATGTACCAAAAATTTCGGTTATTACATTAAAAATGAAATTTGAATGCTAACTTATAGAGTTACAATAGATATATTTGACATTACATGATTTGAATATTTCTTCACCAAGGAGTTACATCCCCTTATCCTCATGTACCTCTCCATGCATATATGTTTTCTACAATTGTTTGTTTGTACCACAATTATCAGGAGAAGACTAAGATAAGGTATGTCTGATTTCTAATCCTATTGACATTTAACATCTTTTTGTCAATGAAATATTTTGAAATCGAAATTCTAAAGGAACATTCCCTACCTATCAGGGTGTGACAACAAAATCACAACACTCGGTGGAATTCATGAATGTCCAATACTCGGCAAGGCTCGGGTTAGACGTTCATGAATTACCCCTCTGGTTGTGATTCCGTTGTCAGATCTAGGTAGGAAAAGGTTCTATTAATCACCATTACTAGCTAGTTCGCAATCACAATATCTCGGTAGACAATTCTTGAAGTCTTCGGATATTTCTGAAGATTGCCGAAAATGTCTCTGAGATGATGTGATTGTTTTGTCGCCTGCAACGTAAGGGCGACACTTACGTATACGTATCACTATGACGGCGTCGGAGTTGGCGGCGGCGTCCGGGAAATGGTTTCCGTGCTATAACTTTATTATTGATTTTCTGACTTCAACTAAGCTGGTATAATTCTTTATAATTATGAAATCTCGGATGAGTTCGATAATGGTCAAAATCCGTCAGTATTTGCAAGAGTTGCGGGACTAAAGAAATATTTTAAAAACAGATGAATCCATGATTTCCGCTCGATAATCTTAGTTTTTATTGTCCGATTTCAACCAAATTTGGTATATTATTTTCTATCAATGAGATCTCCGATGGGTACGATACTGGTTGAAATCCGTCAATATTTGCAAGAGTAGCTGGACTTCGAAATTGTCAAAACAGATAAAATCATGGTCGATAACTTAAGTATTTATCATCAGATTTCAACCAAATTTAGTATATTGTTTTATACATGTATTAATGAGAGTGGTTTGATACTAGTGAAAATCAACCAATATTTGCAAGAGTAACCATTTTTTTAGATACTGTGCAGACAACACATCCACTTCCGTGGAACTTTTGTTACTATATAGGCATCAGTACACCATCATGTCGTTGTACAAAATCATCCTAAAGTCTTCTGATGTCTGGTTTAAGAATATATATGCACGCGACCTCGCCAAGTGGGGTTAGGGTATAACAAATAAAATAACAATATTGGTGCTAATGTGAAATGCGCCACAAAACCAATTATATGCATTAGCGTTACAAACTACTATCTAAATTATAATATATATTCACCAATAAGGTACACGCAGAAATTCATTATCTACTGTATCATTCGAAATTACAACACTAAATGAAAAAAAATATACATCTCCATAAAAATCCTATTCAACTTTTTTCTTGTTTAACATGTACATTTTTATATTCTATCGCGTTTGCAAACACTTTGTTCGGATTTCATGTCTCAGTTCGGCAAAGCGCCATACGTACAGTACTGGATTCATTACCGAATTCAGAGAGATTAAACTGTTGGTGATGAGAGACACCATCTGGCTCACGTCGGAGAAAGTCTTAAGTAGTAACTCAATAATTTTTGGTCCAAGACATATGGCGAAAATTGACACAATCACAGTTACAGTTACTTAGGCTTTCCTAATGTTTTTTGATCTAAAAGCGGGGATAAATATAGCTGAATTAGGTATCCTTCTGATCGCATTGTTTTGATTATGCCCACTTGTCACGTTCATTTGCGACATTTCAGAGATATTTGTCGTTTTGTTGAGAAGGAAATTTACACTTTTCCCTGGCTTGTCTGCTTGTGTGTTGCTATTACCTGAATTGGTATTCAGATGAGTAAATTTTGTATGTCGTTGATTTCTAAGACGAGGGGAGAGTTTGTTGTTCAGGGTAGACGGAATCATTCTCCTATCAGAAGACGCTGACGAACATGGATGTACAGTCGTCGTTGTCACCGGCGTTGGTATAGTGGAAATATTAGAAGAACCGTTCAAAAATGACGTTCGAGAGAGTCGGCGTCTGATCCTTACAGCAGTCGCTGTATAAAACACGAATATAAGGACAAGAAGCGGCATGTAAAGAGTACTTAATAAGGAATATACCGTCCGGCTGTCCTTTTCATTATAAATATTCTCTAGTCTACAAATTATTGTCGGTGGTTTTTTATATTGTGGGGTGATTGTAAATACTAGAATTATATACAAACTAGATAAAAGCCAAACCAACAGGACGATGGTATATTTCTTTCCGTCAAAATAGGACACAGAAGAAAGGTTATTTCGTGTTGAGTGGAATCTTTCTATGCAAATCACAAAAGTTACTATCAACGAGGTGGCAAATGATATGTTTAACATGGCATGTAGACTTGCACACAGCGTTCCGTTCCATGTCTCCAGCAGAAATGTCGCCATACAGAAGATTGTAATGGCGAGTGAGAACAGAAAATCGCTGAAGCTAAGGCACAAGATAAAAAAGACGTGTGTGCGGCGCCGGAGTTTTCGTATTCTCATCAACATGATGATTATTAGAAGGTTCTCCAGAAACCCGGTAATACCGATGGGTAAAATGACTATTTTGGCATACCCGTCCTCACTCGACTGTGAAGTGTTGTTTACTGCCGTCGCGTTCATCGTCTGAGGTTAAAGGGAAAGTATCGTCACAAATAGTTTTGTTACCTGACTCTCTGATAGGGTGAAAATGCCATGTTTGGTTCAATATCATTTCGGGGTCGTCTCCGCATACGTTTTTGCTGAACTTCAAAGTTGACAACTGGTTTGCAGTTTGTAACTGAAGTTTCTGTAAGAATGCCAATCAATGTTGGGCAATACATGAAGCGCGTGTTTCACTACATAGAGAATTAATCTGCATCATACATGTAAAATTGGCGATGGATGGCATATATTGTGTATTTGTTATTAATATTCTAGACATACAAAGTACTTCTGTCATGAAGTCAACTTGAAATAATAATTGAAAACGATTGGTTAATTAATTGATTGATTTATATGATTAATAACCCCAATGACATATGCTACTACTACATGTATCCTTCCAGAAAATAAAACTCAATGTCAGACTACATGTTTACATGTAAAAGCAAAAAAAAAGAAAAAAAATATCAACATAAATGTACCTGCAGTTTAAAACTTGAGTCCATGATAAACTGGTACGAGGTAGAGAATGTGAAAATAAAACGGATGACATAGAAGAAATCATCGGTTCCGTGAATTCATTTTTTGAATTTTGCATATACCAATTGACGAGTCATTATCCAGAAATATCAGCTTTGCGTGCAAATATACATGTATATTAGCTAGCCCACCTCACTTCATTCAATGCAAAACAAACATTTTGATTCTTATCATTAATTTCCCCACTTCCATATGAAATCGGTAAGCGATGTGACGAAAAGCGACGGGCGTAATGAGGTACAGTACATGTATATACTGGGGCCCCATCCCGAATTATAGAGGAGCATAAAAAATCGTCTATCTTGTAGATACGTGTACCTTTTGTTTCAATAAAATATGTTTAAACTAAACGTGTACCTGTATACATTAATTAATCTGCAACTGGTTTTTTTTTAATTTTCCTCGAATTTTTGTGTTCTATCATAACCAGACGAATGCAAAAACAGACAACGTTGTACCAAACATTAAACAACAAACTATGGCAGTATGTACCTTTACAGTTATCTATTATTGTACGGATAGTTACAAAAATGTAGCATTATAAAGTCTATACATTAACTTAGACATTATGTGGGAAATCCATTGCATTTCATAGAAAAAATGTTATGATCCAGCTTATTTCATTACTTATTAAAACACGCGAATATTGCCCAGCATTGATTGGCATCCTTACTGAAACTTCAATTCTTAATATATTTAAACAAGATATCACAAACTGCAAAACAGTTCACAAACTGCAAGTCATTTGTCAATTTCAAATATGTACTATGTTTTCCCCAAACATTTGTAATATACATTCAATTTGCTACAACAGAAATTTAATCAAACCTAGACACTAATGAAATTAAGGCATTAATAAAGGTGTATATATATAGTAGTACATTTAATTAAATATGCGTTCAAACCGAACAATGCTGTAAATGTACAAGCTCTATACTGAGTTAATGATGAAGTCATATTGAGACGAAATGTCCGATATTTTAGAATATTTTCCCACTCGACATAAAACAGTTATACCTGGCTTGTGTACCTGTCAATAAGTCAAATAAATTACCAAAAATGACATAACATTGTAATGTAGAAGCTATGTAGCTATGAGGTGCGACGAAACAAATTGTTTCTTTCTCTGTTAATTAAGATATTTGAAGTTGAAGTATAATTTTTATCTGCGGTTATTTTACATCAGGACAATGGCGTCTCTATAATTGGCTACATGTGTTTTAGATGTTAGTTATAGCTTGTTACTCAATTACCACAATAGCGTAAACAAAAAACAAAAATACTAGATACAATGTAACAACATAAAAGTCTGAAGACATTCGAATCATTCAAATCACACAAAAAAATCTGTCCTTTTAGGTAATAGTCCTAATTAAGAGTACCCGTATGAGTTAAGAGTTACAGTAGATTTTTATTTTAAATGGACGAAACAGGATTTATAAAATATCGAATATAATACATCATGTACTTACAAAAACAACGACAAATGCCTTGCTTTCTCCAGAGAAGAAACCAATAAGAAGAGACTCGAACAACTGCTGAACAATTTTAGGATGACTATAAAAAGCTCTTCGCCAACTGCTGAGAATGAGCGATTAAGACTTTTTGATCATTCTGTTAACGGCTTTAGCTGTTTATATCATCGTGCCAGTGTCGACTGTTCATACAATGTTATAACTGTTGTGTCATGTCACTAAGTGTCATGTAATCATGTGACGTACATAGGAACCAAGATTATACTGCTGGCATTCAAATGTTGGTAGCAGCATTCCAATATACTTGTTACTAAAATAGGTATGGACAGCACGATAGAACGTGTGTAATTATTTTTATGCAAGTCACTTGTCCATTTCATCCGTTGGATTTGCAGATGTTTAAAGATGAATTTCCTTGTTACAATATAAAAGGACACTATCGTTAATAGTCGAACGATGATGCTATTGAAATAAAGGCATTAGGTTTGACGTTGAAATTTAATTAATGAAGGTATATATGTACATTTAATAAAATAGATGTTCAAACAGAACAATGCCGTAAATGTCAAGTGTCGTTATTGTTTATAAAGTTGTTCCATAGTTTCCAGATTGTTGTGGTGTGTAGTTCACCAAAGCTTCTTTGTATGTGTAGAGTTGTCGTTGCATTAAGATGGAGGCCAATGTTTTGTCAACATTTTGTTCTATTGTACTGCATATGATACAAGTATATGATACAAGTAAACGTTTTAAACTCATAGATGATATGTGGCCCGAAATGGGACCACACACAAAGTTTGTGATCCAGTATAGCTCTCTCTCTCTCTCTCTCTCTCTCTCTCTCTCTCTCTCTCTCTCTCTCTCTCTGCTTTTGTCTAGCTGCACTGATCAGCCCTAGTTATAATGGTTAGTACATCTACATATGTACGCATATAATTATATTATTCAATTCTGCTTGGTACGAGCATTTTCATTGGCTTAAAAATTTACTTTATCAGTCCATAAAGGAAAAAATGGCGTCGCCGTTTCTAACGTTGCTTCTGATTGGCTGAGATGACGGCGTAAACACAAAATCAGAGTGTACTCTCATCGCGGTTTATCTAGAGTTCTCTCAGATTTTTGTGTTATATCTCCATAACATAAAAAATCTATTCAAGTTAATCCTTAAATTAGAACGAGAGCAAGGAAATTAAACAATTTACATATGGTCATCATCGGTGCCATATTTTGTACCCCATCTTTGTTGCTACATGTACAATATACAATAATTCATTTTGGCAAAAAAACATTATTATTCTAAAATTCTAAAAATGAAGTTTGTTTTTCAATTAAACTCGTAAGAGAGTTTAATGTCATAAATAATTGTTTATCATTGTCAATCAACGTTTATAGCAACAAAACAAACTTCTCTGAACACAAAAAGAGCTTTCACAAATAAAAACGAGAGCAAGGAGATTAAACATCGATAATTGATATGACATCTAATTCCTGATATGTAATACCCCAACAACCCACACAATGTATCTATTCCGTGTAACACAAGGGAACATACAGAACTAATCCGGAAGTATGCAATGACTATCATGTCTGAAGATGACCGACAACTGATCATGACTGTATACATACATTTAAAACATGGCTGTGATGCCATCTATCACTATGTTCCCGGCGGCCACGGCAGCCCCGTTTCAAGCCACCGTGGACAAAACGTGGTGACCGCGAGACAACGTGAGATAACGCAGAAGGACGTGATAGACAAACGTGAGCGGTCGTGATTATCGTGGATATCGTGCCAGAATTTTTAAACTGTCAAAAAATTTGCCACGGCAGTCACGGTACAGATGGTGAACGCCACAGTACGTAATAAAACGGGAGTGACTTAACAAAACGTAACAGTACGTTCGAGGCCGTAACAAAACTTCCAGACGGTCCGTGGTGGAACGGACAGCAAGCACGTTACCCGGAATCCCACAGTGATTTCAAGTTTTGTGACGTTCTGTTGCGTTTTTCCACGTTTTATCACGGTTGATGCAGATTGGCTGCACGTTTTGTGCCATTTTGTTCAGGTTTGTCAAGGTTTTGACGGCAAGCCAAGGTGGATAATAACCGTTTTTATGCGTTCTGTCAAGGCACATCGCGGCTTGGAGCGGTTGAAATCCCGACGTGATACGGCGTGTTACGTCCTATTACGGTCTTACGTTGCAAGCAATATATGGTGGAGCATCATTGTCTGGCCTGGTACATATTTGATTCTTCATGGAATTATTTGTAGTAATAAATAGAAATATTCATTATCAAACACATTTAAACCCTCAAATCACACCAAAGCTATCATTGCAAAAGGCAGATTAAGTGAGAATCATTAGAGAAAAAAATTTGCGTAGAAACACTTGGCTCTAATAATTATATATTTATACCAAATATAGTTAAGATTTTCTTTTCTTTTAACATATTTTTTTAATTAAAACCTGTTTGAAAAGAGATTTTCGGCAATAAATATTGTTTCATTTGCTCCGAAATAGCCCGGCATCAGACTTTCATCCCTAGTAAGCCGTTGCGGACCGTGAAAAACGTATCGGAGCTTGATCAAAACGTGTAAAACGTAGCAGACCTCATCAGATCGTAACAGGCCTAGATAGAACGTAGTGGTATCCTTGATAGACCGTGCTAAAGCCGAAGTGTACCTTTAACCTTCGGGAACAGCATTTTCCCCTATATCCACGGTCTACCACGTAATCCGTAAAAGACCGTGGCAAAACTTCACAAGACCTAGCTCAACTTGAATACAGAGGCAAAAATAGCCAAAATCCCACGGCGCACCACGTTTCGGGCAAACGGGGCTAACGTGGTCGCCGGGAACATAGTGTAAACCTAGCATATTGTTATAGCTTGAGGTATAGTGAGAGCAAAGTCTACTATTTTCACCTACTACGGAATAGTTACCTTTTGCTGTGGAATAGTTTGTGAACTATTCCACAGTTGAAAGTAAATGTAGAGACTTGTGAACATAGCTTAGCATGTAGTCAGAAATACATCCTCATTCACTAAATCCACGGGGAGAGATGGATTAAAGATTAACCCATATACTTGTCAACGATGTCGTGATGTATTTGTAAACTAATTTTCATAATACTGATATATTTTTTCATCACTTCATTCAAAAATAAATTTCATCATTTCTCTCATAGCCTCTGTATTCACAAGCCAGAAAAGAATTCACTTGAACAAATCCAGAGGAGGGAAGATTAAGATTAAATTCCATGAGACAAATGCTGAATTTTCTGAATGTTTTTTTCCAAATTTCGTTATCCAAATCACTTCATATTCCATAAAAATGGCATCTATCAAACAAATTTACATCCCAATACCTTTCATGAAGATAATAATCCCCAAGAAATACTTTCAAAAACACACTCTTTTGCCACACGATGTCACTTTTTTGTGTATGTAGATGTACCGGTAGTATGATGATTCAAAATATTCGGGAATATTTTGTTGTAAATCTTGATTAGCTTCCTCTATGGTCTGTGCTTCATGGGAAAAGATTTTTGCCGAAATCACTTAAAAATTTATATCCAGAAACCATCACTACTGTGTTCAAAATCTGCATACAGAGCTACATATGTATGGTCATCCATGTTGAACGGTGAAAATTAACTGAGTAAATGATACAGTGTGACTACAAAATACTACATGTGAATGTTTTTTTTTCTTTTTCAAAAAAGCATGCAAATCGTGATTCTTGTTTTCCGAGTGAGGTAATGAAATATGCATCATGGGAGAGTGATCTGCCCCTGAACTAAGGTAAAGGGTAATCTTGAGCTCCATATACAAACTGTTTTTTTTTTGTGTTTTTTGGAAAACGTCCACCTCAAAACTTTCTCCCGAGGGGAATGAGAGGATAAAGTGTATCATATTCATTGGAGGAACCAGAAAAACCAGGAAATCAACAATTATGAGTTCTACGACGAGTCAATCGGCCACAGTGACCGAGGAAAATGGCGCCGCCTCATATGCAGCCGTTGCTACTCCAGCCAGAACGGTAAAGCCAGTTTTTATCCTAGAATTTGATATATTTGGCACTAGAACTGTCCCTAAAGAATCATGGCTAAACCATGTAGAACTGTACAGAGCAATAGGCAATGTAGTTCCCATAGAACAATTAATCGGACTTCAGCGTGTCCGAGGAATGTGGAGGATTTACCTCGACAGTTATGAGTCGCGACTCAAACTTATCACTCATGGGCTTGTCGTTAGGAGCAAATCCATCAAGATATATGCAAACAATCCAGTAATAGGGAATACATACGATGAAAACACTACACTAATTCGAGTGAAAAATGTTCCACTATCTGCCTTTGATGGTCAAATCAAACGTGACCTTGAGCTCAAAGGTTGTAGAGAGGAGAAGACGTATTTAGGATTATTTCGCATTACAATAAATAGTATCTATTATCACAAAATACCTATAGCATTTAGGGCTGCAGTTACGTATGTCATTTTTTATTAATGATAGTTCATAGAAGAGGTGGTGTCCCATATCTTGCTAGTTCTAAATATTACTTAAGCAAGATGTCCTTTCTTTGTGAATTGTTCTAGTATTGGAGTTTCACTACATGAATATTTTGTATACACAATAAAAAAAAAGATAAACCAAACATCATTATCATATCCTTTATTTGAATCAAATAGTTTTTGTCGTTTTACAAAGTTAGATGTGGCATACCTTGACTGGCGAATTTCCGGTATCTTTACTGGTTCTCGGTGTACCATTGTCTTGTTTTTGTATTCACGTATTAGGACTGAAGCCCTTTATAAAACTTTCTTTAAATCCAAATTTATTCAAAGTAAGGAAAACCATAAATTCCCATTCTATTGAATCAAATCGCCCTTGGCAAAATTCTAAAATAAGTATAGAAGCGAGTATATATAATTTCTCGCATATTTCTATTATATCTGAATAAGTCTATATGCTAATATGTTTGTATTTATTTGTCAGCAGGCACACTGTATATCGATAAATGCCCATTCTGGATCATAATTTAGTTAAATTATCTTATTAGTGTAGGATTAGGTTTTATTCTTCAGATAGACCAATGAAGCTTAATACTCTATAATCTATATCTAGAAGTGTCAAAATGGTCTCAAATGTATTTAAGTCTAATGGATCATTTTTTTTAAACATTAATTGATAAATATTCCTACTCTCTGGAATATCTAGTTGATTTTTGTAAATAGCCTTCATTTAGACAATCTATTAGAGCATTTCTTTTAAATGTGGCCAAAAATATTTTGTAAAATTCCTAATTGTAATCCATCTGAGAACTGAGCCTTTGTTTAAATTTCATCTTATTTATAGCTTCAATAGCAATTCATTTTCAATAAAAATTAATCATTTATTGCTATCTGTTCCTCAGATAGTATCTTTTCAAAATTTATTACCTAAATATCTGCTTTATGTCATCAAACATTTTGTAGCGTTTTTTGATGTATTAAAGCATTTTTGGCATCATAGAACTGTTTTCTCACCATAATTTTGATATGTCTCTTGTTTTGTCAGTTAATTTCTCTTTTCAATTTTTAGTTTTAGTAATGGATTTTTAATTTGTTCTCCTTTTCTAAGAAAGAAAATATTTTAGATTGTTCTTTTCACCATGTTCAAACCACTTAGCGCAGTGATCTTTAATTTGCGAACGCGAGAGCTATTTGAGTGTAATTGTTCTTCTATCTGTTCTGTGACTTGGATCTATTTCTTCGCTGTGTCTGTATTTCTTCGTTAATGACCTTTTCATACAGTTTATTTTCTAAATACATGAAAAATATATTCTTTCTTAATTTTGATTTCTTTTTCCTATTCAATTGATCTTTCGCGAATTTCAGGTCTTTTTACATAGATTCCCATAACTCATTTCGACTTGACAATGCCTTTTATTCATTTAATTTTTTATTCATTATAGTATTCAATTATTATTTTTGGTACTATATAATCATTTAGCAAGACTATTGTTAACTTCCAATACCCTGGTCACGTATTGTTTTATCAACATTAGATAGGATGCAGCTTTGATTGTGATCAGTATGTATTTAATTAAATACTGGTCCTTAATATCAAGTTGAATGAATTTATGAATAAAGTTCATTTTGTTAATAAGGAAATAGTCATTCTACTAAGCCTCATTATTTACATTTTTCCGCTTTCGCATGTAAAAACTGTTTTGGTGGTTTGGGTGTTTTAATTCTCCACAGTCTATTAAACGTACTATTCGTATTATCAGTGACTTAAAGAGTATTTTTTACAGGTCTTTTGCGGGATTTAACATCTAGATTTTCTGTCGATTTTAGGATTGTTCTTGAATTTCATTCCAAATCATCCCACCCTATATGTATAAATTAGGCCTAAACTTGTAGAGTTCTTTGTGTAAAATGGTTTTTTCTAATAATTTTAAAAAAAAATCTCCTGTTTTTATCATTAGGGGCATAAATATTTATATTGTTGTAAAACATTGGTCATTTATTTTCAATTAAACTAGCAAAAGCCTGCCATCGATCATTTGTCTCTGGTGTACATCAAATTTCTCATACTCTTAAAAGTTTTTTGTTAGAAAGATAGCTACCCCAGCTCTGCTGGTGCCAAATTATGTAATACTTCAACCATTAACATTCTGATTGGTACGTGGGCATTAGTTTGCTGTAAAATGTGTTTCTTGTGCCAAAGGATTATGTTACCTTTTTGATATTTAGGCACACCATGTTATATGAAATCTCTCTCGTTTTTGTTTATCACTTAACACCTTGTGTGTAAGCAGTCAAAAATGAGTAGTTTTTGCCACACATGTTAATGTAGAAGAGCTAAAAATATTTTGTAAATTAATTATGTATATTACACTACATGTATAATACCAACACTCGAAAAAGATCTAGCCAGAGAAATGTATCCATTCTTACGTATACTTATTTTTTCATTATATGTATTTGCAGTTAAAGAGTTTATAAAAATATAATCTGTACATACAATTATTTCTAAACAGCAGACATACAGTCTCAATAAAACAATATAACCATTTACATATATACACCTGCCGACCACACTAGTATGTTTACATACCATAGTCCGGAATGTCATTCATATTACTTTCATGTATAAAATTGTATGCACACTACACTTAAATAAAACAATGAATTCAGAGGTAGGTTTATTCCAATTTCATTTTTCTCTTTTTATAGAGTTGTACCATATGTTGAATTCTAATAATATTAGAAAAATCTTTTTAGCACTTTAGTAATATTACCTTGCAGATAATAATATAAGATAATTTATTCTATAAATTAGAATAGAGCAAATAGTAAATATCAATTGTGATGATATATTATCTTTGAGATATAATAATTCAATACGTGCATAATTTTTGATTTATAGGACAATGCATATACAACTTTGAAATTATTATGATGTATAAGTGATTCCTGGAATAAACTTTCAATATTTAATAATCTGTTAAGCACTCTTCTAAATATACAGCATATTATCATATTAGTATAATATATTACACTGAATAATATAATAATTATAATGAAATATTTTCTCATGTAATATACAATTTGTGTATATGTTAACCAAGCTTTTATAACAGTTAAGCATTTAAATTATAAAATTGTATGTAATTCCAGCATATGTCATAAAGATGCTTGTGATACACTTACAGATATCCTACTGTTACAAATACTATACTTAGTACTAACAATACGTGTAACAATAACTGGCATCAATATACTAAACTTAGAAATTCTGATACTGGTATAATATGATAGCCGGTAGTATAACTTTTGTGCAATTTTAAACCAGTTTTCATAATATTTTTGTGTATTTATATATACTATTATATATGATACACAACAAACATAAATGTGATACACATTAGAAACTATACTAAAATATACTGTTATAAAAATAATATACTTAGGAATATTTAACGGTAATATAATAGCATTGTGCATATTTTAGACCAAACTTCTTGATATTTTAGGCCATTTGTAAGTATATGCTGTGTAAAACTTTGTGGCATTTTCCAAAAGGAGATAAATTATACAAATTTTAACTTCTTTCCTTCTATCCATATCTTGAATTAGTTTTTTAATGTTGTTTTTTAATAAATTTCAGTTAAGGCATAAATACTCTCTTTTTTGCATTTTGGCATTACAATTTTTTCTTTGGGGTATTGCTCAGTTCATCCAGTGGGGAAACTGACATCCGACGGGAGTTGACTTAGATTTTCTGGAGGGAGTCTCTTTCAGGAAAGAGTCCCCTTAATGAATTGGGTTCCTGATTCTGTGGTTGTTTTACTCTCCTTGTTTTTTTACCTTTGATTTTTGCTTCTTTTTTCGTTTTCTTGGCTCATCTTTGGAATCTATTTGACTCTGCTGCTGATGAGGGCACATTTGTTGATTCCGGATGAGGGCACAGGGGTTATTGTCTGTTGAGGGCACATTGGTTGTATCAGTTGCAATTGAGGCTTATGGGTTTCCGTTTGGCTTTCGGACTTAGTTTCATTGCCATCATCGATTTGTTCGTCCGTCATCTTCGCTGTCGCTTCTCATCATCGGAGCTTTCATCACCGCTATTGTCATCTTTCAACAAATGAAGGGACAGTTAGACTGGATATGACCTGGGCTCTTGCAATGTCCTGCACACTTTATCGTTAATACAGTCTCCTGGCTACGGTGGCCACCCTGCAGACAGTTTGCTACAGTGAGCGTTCTCATTGGGTTGACCTCTGGTGTCTTATCATGGCTCTGTATTTTCCCCTATGGTCATTGATGTGGGAAGTGGATTTTCCAGCTTCTTGACAAATACTATTCGGTCACCGGTTTCACAATTGGTGAGGTATCCATCTACTCTAAGTCTTTTCTCTATATAGGCTCTGAATTTC
>SAYR01073312.1:505399-524629 GCA_004382745.1 Argopecten irradians irradians
AACAATTTTATTAAAATAAATAAAATGTTAATTTTCATAACGCGGGTCGTTTTATGTTTCCCGCCGTCGTCCTAAATTCCGCGCGGTAAGTGACTATCTCTGCGCCAGACGGCAAAACGGCGAAATGTATCTCCACTGTTATCATATAATACGCAGGTTATCTTGCATATGTTTGGTGTTGTAACCTCATCTTAAGCCATCGGTATATGTTTTCTGATGTTATTAATGTATTTTAAGAAACCTTCATGTTTTGCTCCGGAAAGGTAGTGGGCCTTTAAAGCTCTTTTTATACAAACATATATTTATTTTCTTAATAGTAACTATACAGCATATTGTTTTAGTAAATATTGTACAGGTATATGTTTTTTTTTGTAAATATAACTACACGCACCTGAGTAGTAATTGATTTAGGATGCTTTATACTTACATAAATTTTTGTTCGATGTGTCCGAATGCCTCCGAGACACAAATACATTTTGAAAGTCAAATACTTCTGTCCACAAGTCAGAGTCAGATTACCTCCAACTTGCCGTACCCATCCCCACTCGCATCTCTGCAAAAGAACCACAGTACATGTAATATTACGAGTTTTTTTTTTATTATTGACGTTCATTGCCTACAAATTCCATTGTTGCAGCAAAATACAGTATTTACGTCATATATGACACTTAGGCCACAACAGCAATAGCATTATATGACCACTCGACATTTCACGATAATATGATTAGCTGAAGCCGTTAATAGAATGAGCAAAAGTCATAAAAGGTCATTTTCAGGAGTTTAAAATATAAATCTATTTTAACTCTTAACTCATACCAGGCTCTTTATTAAGACTAATACCTAAAATGACGGATTCCTTTGTGATTTAAATGATACGAATGTCTTCAGGCTTTTAAATTGTTACATTGTATCCATTATTTTCTTTGTTTTCTTTTCACATTTGTGGTAATTGAGTACGTTCTAACTGAACTGACATCTAAAAAAGATGTAACCAATTTTAGAAAAACCATTGTCCTAATATATCTACAGAAAAATATTAATCTTCAACTTCAAATAACTTTATTAACAGAGAAAGAAATAATTAAGTTGTTTCCTCGTTTAACATAGCTACATAACTTCTACATTACAATGAAAATATATTCAAATACCGTAAATTTCGTCTCAATATGACTTCATCATTAACTCAGTATAGAGCTCGCACATTATAATATAATAAGTTTTATTTTGATTTCATAAGATATTCTTTTCGGCTAGTGTCAGACTTACAGCTACTCCAACAAACTATTCCACAGTAGTAGGTGATAATAGTAGACTTTGCTCTGACTATACCTCAAGCTACAACAATATATGACATCATAGCCCACTATTACACTGGGTATTGTTATATTATTCCACAACCCCAGGTAACCTCTTACTACCTATTTAAACCATGAGACCTATTCATGATTCATTTCATTACCTCACTCGGAAAACAAGAATCGTGATTTGCATGCTTTTTTGAAGAAAAAACCATTTACATGATCTATTTTGTAGTCACACTGTATCATTTACTCAGTTTAATTTTCACCGTTTCAACATGGAGGACCATACATATGTAGCTCTGTATGCAGATTTTAAACTCAGTAGTGATGATTTCTGGATATAAATTTTTAAGTGATTTGGGCAAAAATCTTTTCCCATGAAGCACAGACCATAGAGGGAGCTAATCAAGATTTACAACAAAATATTCCCGTATATTTTGTATCATCATACTACCGGTACATCTACATACACAAAAAAGTGACATCGTGTGGCAAAAGAGTGTGTTTTTGAAAGTATTCCTTGGGAATTATTATCTTCATGAAAGTATTGGGATGTAAATTTGTTTTGATAGATGCCATTTTTATGGAATATGAAGTGATTTGGATAACGAAATGTCAAGCATGCATCCTGTAATTTCATTTTGGCAGAAAATTCAGCATTTGTCTCGTGGAATTTAATCTAAATCTTCTCTCCCCTGTATTTGTTTCAAGTGAATTCTTTTCTGGATTGTGAATACAGAGGCTGTGAAAGAAATGATGAAATTTATTTTTGAATGAAGTGATGAAAATATATCGGTATTATGAAAATAATTTTACAAATACATCACGACAACGTTGACAAGTACATGGGTTTAATCTTTAATCCATCTCTCGTGGATTTAGTAAATGAGGATGTATTTCTAACTACATGCTAAGCTATGTTCAGCAGTCTCATAGTTAGACTTTGCTCTCACTATACCTCAAGCTATAACAATAGATGGATCACAGCTATGTTTTTAAATGTATATATTACAGTCATGATCAGTTGTCGGTCTCTTCAGAACATTAGTCATGCATACTTCCGGATTAGTTCTGTATGTTCCCTTGGTTTACACGGAATAGATACATTGTGTGTGTTGTTGGGGTATTATATATCAGAATTAGATGTCATATCAATTATCGATGTTTAATCTCCTTGCTCTCGTTTTTATTTGTGAAAGCTCTTTTTGTGTTCAGAGAAGTTTGTTGTTGCATAAACGTTGATATGCAATGATAAACAAGAATTGTATGTCGTTAAAAAGGTCATTTATTATATGACATTAAACTCTCTTACGAGTTTAATTGAAAAAACAAACTTCATTTTTAGAATTTAAGAATAATGAAAAAACTAATGTTTTTTTTTTTTTGCCCCAAAAATGAAGTGTGTACGTGTCCCTTAAATAGATCGATTCGGTAGTTTGGCACAGTTGGAGTCGTACAGGATCACGGGAACTCCCGATACTGAAAACATAATGTCCGACATGTTTCGATTACAATCGGAACATTTTTAACAATGTGTGATTCAATTGGGGTATCCTCCAGCATATGACTTCAGGACGAGCCGTTCGTTACACTAAAATCCGAGATATGCTCACAGTTTAGATTTAAAGACACTACACAACACAGTCGGGAATGCGTTCAGCCTCAGAGTTCACAGTGGTTCCACGAAACTATCAATTTGTTCCGCCGTCGAATTAATTTATAAGTCCCCAACAGTTTGATTCTGGACGGTGATCATCCGCTCGTCTTAAAATGGCGGGCGTTGATTTCACGATAGTAATTGACCGTACGATGTTTTTTGTCGCGGCAAGAACAATATCCATTTAAATGTTATGAAAGGTTGACAGGTAACCATGACGACCCGTCATTATTCCATGACAGGCACTGGTACGGTGTAACCCCGTTATCAACAGCGGGCCTTCGCACGCGCAGTACAAACTCGCCTCGATAATACCACAGGAATTTTTAAAGCAGTTTAATGTCATAAATTTCTTTCAAAACAAGTCTTAACTGTACCTCACTATCGTTCCGTGTTATATGTCCTTTTCGCAGATGGCGTAGCAACAGATATGTTTCAGATCGTGCCTTCATACTCTCTTGTCTTTCCTGTGTTGCTTGGCGGGGCCAAGTGTTTATTTAACGATGTGCGGAGCTCGATAGTTTCAGCGATCACTGAAGAAATACTGAGTTTCTGATCGGTCTACATAGGCCCCATTGTCAATAACGGCCGATCGTACCACAACCCTGTAATTTATCTCTCCCAGTCAAAATTATTATCCAGCTAAATTGCTCCTGCCCCCCGCCCCCCCACAGTAATGTGTGGGACACTCGTATGCTCGCGATAAATCAAACAGACTTGCAACGCTTATATTGTTGCAGTCCCAAACTAACACGCCTAGCTTTTGGGTGATTGGAAAATCTCTACAAATACTCATGAAAGACATTTAAAAAACCATTATGTTATTTTTGCCTTTTTCGCCTAGTTTCAATCCGGAGTAAAATGACTGCATATACCTATAAGCTAATCATTCATCCATTAGAAAAGTGTTCGCTTTCTTGACAAAGCCGGCAGAATACAAGTATTAAAGTGTGTATATACCGGGTGGATTAGACTAGGGTGATTGGCTTGCTATCATTACCTGTGATATTTGATAGTTGGTACGGACGAGCGTGACGGGTACGCAGCCCTACTGGTGATTTTTTATGTCCTTTGTCCTTCCGTCACGGCTTTTGTGGTAACCCTGAGCCGTTCATTTCTCGGCTTTTCGTCCTTGCGATGCCCCCATCATATAGAGACAGTCTGGTGATCCAGTGTATAACTTTCCCCTCTTCTTTATACACTAAACACTGGTTTTTTCGCTGAGATAATCCTTAACACACTGTAATTAGGAGGAAAAGAAAGCCCCATAAATTGCAATGGAAATTACTCTC
This sequence comes from Argopecten irradians irradians, assembly GCA_004382745.1. Lineage (NCBI taxonomy): Eukaryota > Metazoa > Mollusca > Bivalvia > Pectinida > Pectinidae > Argopecten > Argopecten irradians. Next base: position 509,650 of record SAYR01073312.1, read on the forward strand.
ACAAAGGGCATATAAAGAACCGGGCCTCGTCAAAATATTTGTTCTTTTCTAGTTCTTATAGCGGCTTGACAGCGCCGTGTGGAATGCCTTTGACAAAGATTTCAACGTTCAAGTGTTGATCTTTAACGCGACACGGTGTTTTTGTTTCAGGACACTATTTAACGTAGTCTGATCACAAAGCCGGGTTGGATGTCTGCTATGTACAACAGTGTATATCTATGAAGAAGACAGTGAGAGTACGGCGGGGATTATAACTTGCAGTGCAATGTGTTATATTGAGGAACAAATCGGCTATCGGGGTAGGGACATCCCATTAGCAATGGCGACACAGGTTCATAGTCGCCCCCATTCTCAGTGCTTAGGCTTAATCTTAAGGAGAATAAAGTCGTGTATTGGACAGAGATCACACACATGCCGCTCCCTCTGGCTATGTTCCTAATTCAATCATTGTACATGTACATCGCCGCAACCAAAGAGATGGTAGACCGTGGTAGATGATACAAGGTATGGCACCTTGATTGAAATATGACCCTTTATGATTAACCATTCGTGTTGATAATCTCCATTAAGCTCTCGTCTGCTTATGTTAATATATTACATGTGTGAGCATATGTTAACTTTAGACTTACGGGTTTTTCTTTAATTATCATATATGTATGAAGATTTGGGAATATTTACCATAGACCATATATCTCAGAGAACTCTAAAATTAAACCGCCGAAGCGGTTTATGATGAGAGTACATTCTGATTTTTTTGTTATGTCACCATAACATAAAAAAGGTTATTGATTATCAGAAATTATCCATTATTATTATCCCCTACCATGGTCAAAATTCTATCAATTCCCATGAGAAAGTGTACTAATCTCTAAGCAAACATTTCGATTATCAAATATTGGCAAACTCTCTCATTGTGGAATCTATTTATCCTCATTGATAACACATCAAATAAATCAAAAACTAGCACAGATGTATGTAGGTCAGTATGCAAAGACTCATATATATACATGTTAGTCCATCCGTTATACATATATAACGAGCCTTCTCAGTCTTCAAGATTCATAAGTTACATTTCATGGAGAAGACTTGGCACATATACCTCAATGAGTGTTTATAACCAGCTAAACATTGAATTATTACATTCTAAACATATTAAATTGATTATTATGACGATCCTCATAGAGAGTAGAGTATTGTTGAGAGAGAAAAAAATGACACTAAAATGAATATGGGGGAACAGAACTACATATAGATGAGCAGTCATTGAAAGCGACATTTGAAGAAGATGCATTATTAGTATACTGTGCATTTCGCACACTACTTTAATGAGTTTGGTTTATCGATTTGAAGAGGACCTCTATAACATAAATCACGTGTTGATGCAGATATTCTAATATATCGGTTGACAGTATATGCGAATATTGCTATACTTTTAGCGCTGAATTCATTCATTATATGTCTCTCTTCCTAATGTTATTATACATAAAATGAGATTTGTCTAAGTAGTAGATGCCTACCTACATTAACTAATTTTCAGAGATCTCGAGAAACTTACACTGATAAGTAGCAGCGGTGAGACACTAAGGAAACCTTGTGTGATTTGTAACTACCACGACTCCGCTCAATTCTGGCAATCTACTTAAGTGACAGACAGATTACTTCTACACATCAACCTATGATTATTACGACTTCTCATAACTGTGACGCTATATATTTTAAACATGGGCTACTATGGGTCTGTCTGTTAAGACGTTACAAGAATCATAATGTGAATTTATAACTAGTGGTGAGGCAGTCTTAATATACCTCTCTCATAATTATACAACTAATATCATTTTTCATTCCCATACATCGATTACTCTATGCCTTTTATTTTCCTTAAATAGTGCATCATCGTCGACTATATTCACAAATGTGAATCATCATCGGGCTCATTAGTACAACCAATTCTCATTTATCTTCATACTGGGCCTATGCGCAATATAATTCCCCTGTCAGGGTACATTTGCAAGGCTCTTGCGTGTATTGTGAAGCATGTGAATGCATTCACGGAGTGATATTATAGTTCTAACCACCTCGCACTACACGAGAGATTTCGATTGAAATATATGTCATTTAGCTATCAGTGTAGTGCGTTGCGCGACCATTAGCGATGCCTGATATAGACCCATTGCACTCTCATTGGTCATTGATTCGAGTCGCACGGTTGATGTGTCAAGTGAGGAGTGTAGTGAGCTCATAACTAACGGTTCAAGAGACCAGGATAGATTGCTCGGCTAGATGGATCAACGTGATGTATCTTGTCGTGAATGTCACTGTGCTTAGTCTCCGCAAGCGTGCATCAATACACTGACAGCATAAACAGAGAAACCGTTTTCACAAGATACTTATGCGTGTATATATACAGAGTCATGCTAATAAGGTTTTATATATTACGTATTTACTTCGTTATGTTCAAACTCGAAGACCGTCAAACAGACTGATGGCAGTGTGAAAGTGTTGCTAGTGATACACAATCAAGTACCTCAATTCGTATATCGGTATGTGCAGACAAAATATAGATATGTTTTTTGATGGATAGTCAGGTATTACAGATAAATAGGGTATTTTACATCTACCAGTATTTAGCTCAAAAGCTCAAAAACAATCGACGTCATAGCGGTTTATTAGATCAGTGCGACTATCTTAATTTGATAAAGCATATTCATATAGAAAATAATGTGGTAAATAAAACCAATATAATCGAAGCTATTTTTTATAGTTTAATATCATGCTTCTTATTCATCATGATATTTCTCTTCTCGAGAGAAATCCATGTTTCTTCCACCCCAGCCAACATAATATGACATAGAATGGATTTAATTCATAGAATCACGCGTAAGTTTTATTAATTCTTATAAATCGTGTCTGCCACATATGTAATTGGAGTAGTGAATATGTTTCTGTGACAGTGACTATTACGACCTCCGCTGCTCACAGATACAAGGCAGCAAGACTATCTTGTGTGCAGTACCTAAACATTAGACTCTCAGTACAGCCGTTCACTCTAGCTTTACTATTGTGATGTAGTTGTGTTAGGCTGGAAGCTTATAGTTTTCATCGTCGAGGACTCATGGCATTGATAATGCTACGCTTACTCTACCCTTAGTTACCGAACTTATACCGAAAAATAATATGTATAATCTATATATATTGTTGCCTTTGAAAACTTTATCATTAACGTTACTAAAAAGTCCAGAAATATCTCCAAAGTGCAGAGATTGTATTTCTGGTAATGAGTGATAGCTGGTTTGTACTTAATGATGCACTCTCATAATATAAACAGTGCGTTGGACTTTTATTCTCTATCATACTAAATAGTTACGTATAGACTGAAAGATCTACACTTTTACTAGCTCTTTATGTAGCGATCAAAAATTGTGTTTAGTATGAGTATTCTGTTGAGAACATACGCCCATGATTCATTGTGTAGATGACGGCAGTTGCAACTCAGAAGCACAGAAGTATATTGTGTCTGACTCGTATAGTGAGAATCTCTACCCATTGTGGACTCACAAACGTAAAATCGACTCAGAGAAACATACGGTTCTCGGGTTATTTACTTTTGCTTTTACTGTAAGCCGTCGAACTCTGCTTAAAGTAATGGCCAGAACCGGGAGTCTGTGAATCAAAAGGAAATCCCGACTTTTTAGATTGTCCATTATATCCGAATAGAAAAGTTAGGAAAATAAAAATTAGCGGTCGGTTTATGGAAGAGTGTTAAAAAATAAACAAAAATTGAGGGAGCAGAATCGGTGAGAATACACGGTGGAAACAGACATTTTATTGAGCGCTGAGAGGAACAGATCTACGTTCGGTTTAGAGCTATATGACAAAAACACTGGTGTAATCGGAGACAAAGACTGGGTCAGTCTCATATACTGATGCTCTAAGTTGAGAGAAAGTACTATCTACTCGTATGAATAATATTCCATCGATTCGTGACTGACGAACGTCCTTAGCGGTAGATATAATGAAGTCTTATATATATAACTCTACGATCGTGCAAAACTGGATTCATAATCTATATGTTTTCTTATTCCAGCATATATCTAACTCTTAACTTATTAAGCTTAGAAAACTATCTCGCTAATATTTATAGTATATGTATCTACCAAAGTCAACCTTCTTTTAGCGACTTAGCGTACTCTCAAGATAGTGTCCTCTTTGTTATTAAGATTTATATTGCTCCAAAAGTACTAAGGTTCAATAATCTAATATGAAAACATACTGCAAACATTTCAACAAATAACTCTCGTTATGTTGAGAGTTTGCTGTTATGAGATTATACATTTGACTCTAGTGTCTAGTAATGAAAGCCATTTTTTTTTACTATCGCGTTCTAGTAGGTCTGTGATACCCATCTCTTATTGTAATATAGTACATGTATATATAATTCGTTATATGGCTAAGACAATTTCAGACTATCATAATATACATCCTATTCGAGTATATATGTCTAATAGACATTTAATTGCTTATATTCTTAGCTCTGTCTGATATTGCTGTCACATTGTATTACTGTATCGATTAGTAGACATATTCACAGCCATATGCAAAGTTTTAACATTGATAGAAGCTGGATCGAGTGCACAAATCTTGGTCAACTCAGGAGTGTATATAAACAAGCTAAAGTCCAGATGTAACAGGAGTGACATCAAAAAGTCATAAAACGCTCATTCTCAGCAGTTGGCGAAGAGCTTTTCATAGTCATCCTAAAATTGTTCAGCAGTTGTTCGAGTCTCTTCTTATTGGTTTCTTCTCTGGAGTAAGCAAGGCATTTGTCGTTGTTTGTTAAGTACATGATGTATTATATTCGATATTTTATAAACCCTTTGTCATTTAAAATAAAAATCTACTGTAACTCTTAACTCATACGGGTACTCTTAATTAGGACTATTACCTAAAAGGACAGATTTTTTGTAATTTGAATGATTCGAATTGTCTTCAGACTTTTATGTTGTTACATTGTATCTAGTATTTTTGTTTTTTGTTTTCGCTATTGTGGTAATTGAGTAACAAGCTATAACTAACATCTAAAACACATGTAGCCAATTATAGAGACGCCATTGTCCTGATGTAAAATAACCGCAGATAAAAATTATACTTCAACTTAAAATATCTTAACAGAGAAAGAAACAATTTGTTTCGTCGCACCTCATAGCTACATAGCTTCTACATTACAATGTTGTGTCATTTTTGGTAATTTATTTGACTTATTGACAGGTACACAAGCCAGGTATAACTGTTTTATGTCGAGTGGGAAAATATTCTAAAAATACGGAAATTTCGTCTCAATATGACTTCATCATTAACTCAGTATAGAGCTCGTACATTTACAGCATTGTTCGGTTTGAACGCATATTTAATTAAATGTACTACATATATATATACACCTTTATTAATTAATTTTCCACGTTAAACCTTATGCCTTAATTTCATAGTGTCTAGGTTGATTAAATTTCTGTTGTAGCAAATTGAATGTATATTACAAATGGTTGGGGAAAACATAGTACATAATTTGAAATTGACAAATGACTTGCAGTTTGTGAACTGTTTTGCAGTTTGTGATATCTTGTTTAAATATATTAAGAATTGAAGTTTCAGTAAGGATGCCAATCAATGCTGGGCAATATTCGCGTGTTTTAATAAGTAATGAAATAAGCTGGATCATCACATTTTTTCTATGAAATGCAATGGGTTTCCCACATAATGTCTAAGTTTATGTATAGACTTTGTAATGCTACATTTTTGTAACTATCCGTACAATTAATAGATAAACTGTAAAGGTACATACTGCCATAGTTTGTTGTGTTTAATGTTTGGTACAACGTATGTCTGTTTTTGCATTCGTCTGGTTATTATAGAGCACAAAAATTCTAGGAAAATAAAAAAACCAGTTGCAGATTAATTAATGTATACAGGTTACACGTTTAGTTTAAACATATTTTATGAAACAAAAGGTACACGTATCTACAAGATAGACGATTTTTTATGATCCTCTATAATTCGGGATGGGCCCCAGTATATACATGTACTGTACCTCATTACGCCCGTCGCTTTTCATAACATCAGAAAACATATACCGATGGCTTAAGATGAGGTTACAACACCAAACATATGCAAGATAACCTGCGTATTATATGATAACAGTGGAGATACATTTCGCCGTTTTGCCGTCTGGCGCAGAGATAGTCACTTACCGCGCGGAATTTAGGACGACGGCGGGAAACATAAAACGACCCGCGTTATGAAAATTAACATTTTATTTATTTTAATAAAATTGTTCAGAAGGTGATGATACGTGTAGTATTATCGGTAAGTTAATGACTTTTGTGACTCTACAAAATATCGATCTCATTTTTCATTCCCACTTTAAAAAATAAAAGCCGTTTCAGAAAGGTAGTGGCCCTTTTAAGCACCTGTGCACTATAACACTAGGGCAGTATAACACTGTTTTACATGTATGGTTTTAAGTTTCCGAATAACAAATGAATTATCATAAATCATGAATTATCATACACATACAAAACTTTATTGGTTTATGAACCTTTCCTGTATGCAAATGTATCTTGTATAGTTGCATAAAGCAAAAATAGCTTTCAACATGTCAAGTCCATTTGTTCCCAACCGAAAATAAATAAATAAAGTTTGTACGCATATGATTTAAATAAAAACTGCTAACCTGACAGCAAGAAACTTCAAAGAAGATTTATCAATTTGCAACATGAAAATCGGCAGGCTGTTTTCAAATATTAAATGTTACCTTCTTTCTATGATAGATAAATGGTAAGAACGCGGCACATTAACCAAGGGACTACATCAATTATGTGTTACGACCTATTGCTCCTGTATATTGATGTACTGTTTTCTTACAATACATATTGTATAATCATGTGAACCATGAATTTAAAAAAGTCTTTGGTAAGACGTGTAAGTAGTAGTCATAATAGCTTATCATCACTAAATACAATGTATGAAATTTAAAACATTTGAAAATGCCTCTTAGAAAATTAGAAATCAACAATGGACATATTGTACACGTGTCCTATTTGAAACTGGAATGTATGTTCAACTTTTGATCACATAATTTATTCATTTAACCGTATCCAGAATAGCTAAATTATGCAGAAATAAAAAAAGTTCTCAAAGCGAGAATTTTTGCTGCATATTTTAAGACAACCATCTTGGTATCTAATGAAGTTGTTTGGAAGGCCATTTTACTGATTGACACGGAAAAATGGTTGCCATGCAAACAATGTGACATAACTGAGAAAATGTTAAAAAAGGATATTTGTATCAAAGTTCAAGCATTTATAAGAGTAGTATTGGTATGAAGACAATATATATTCATAATTCGTAATACGAAACAATATATCTGATTAAAATAAATCATCAGTAAATTATTCAAAATCCCAAAATGTCCACATTTTAACTATACAAATAGGGACAGTGTTGTATTTTTTTCTTTCAAATTTTAGGGATATTTGTCATTGACAAAGTCCCTAGCAACACTATTTTTCCTTAGCAACAACTTATAATTGATTATATTTCCAATGCCTCCTCCTCCAAATAGAAATATTAATTTCACTATAATATATGAATTGTGATAGTTCATGACACCAAAGTACAGTTTATTCCTTTCATCAAACAATACATTTAATACATATGTAAATGAATTTGAGGATATAAGCAGATATATAGACAAATTCTTTTGTCAAATTTTATTCAGCTTGAATAAATTAAAACTATATATATATATGGTTGCTTATTATAACCAATTAATATTAGAATAGTGACCATGCCTATAATGACATAATTTTTTTTAAAAATCTTAATACTCGTACATATCTATTTAATAATAAAATAGAAATATATCAACGCGTGTGTCTAATTATATAGCTCAATCAAAAAGATATCAAATTAAAATTTATTTGTTTACATCAAATATTTCTTATTCCATAACATGTTATATTGTACATGTAGATCATGATAATCGTATCTCTTAAAAAAATATACATTATTGTTTAACCCTAATTCTGCATCCCACCTTGATACAGCTAGCAACTCACAATATTTGTGTACTATCGGCAGCCAAATGAGACTTAGATACTACATTTTTAACATTCTTATCATAATATTCAACTTTATTTTAAATTGTATCTATGTATATATGATTATCCTTTTTTACCCTTTTTAATATAATTAACTATTTAAGTGAGGTAACTCCTCATGAATTTATTATTGAATTTTAAAAATAGTTGTAACTCCAAAAATCAAATGCATCTCTATTTTTTTAGATTGGCTCTTGATTCCCATCAGTGGATGGCTTATGTGTCATACACATATGGACTTCATAGCCTTTATATGTTGTGGCGAATAGAGCTACTACCACCAAAGTATATTTAGAATCATGTACCAATAATTTCGGTTATTATATTAAAAATGAAAATTGAATGCTAACTTATAGAGTTACAATAAATATTTTTGACATTAAATGGTTTGTTTATGTCTTCATCAAGGAGTTACCTCCCCTTATCTTCATGTACCTCCCCATGCATACAAGTTTTATGCAATTGTTTGTTTGTACCACAATTATCAGGAGAAGACTAAGATAAGGTATGTCTGATTTCTAATCCTATTGACATTTAACATCTTTTTGTCAATGAAATATTTTGAAATAGAAATCATTCTAAAGAAACATTCCCTACCTATCAGGGTGTGACAACAAAATCACAACACTCGGCTTGGCTCGGGTTTTACGTTTATGAATTACCCCTCTGGTTGTGATTCCGTTGTCAGATCTAGGTAGGAAAAGGTTCTATTAATCACCATTACTAGCTAGTTCGCAATCACAATATCTCAGTGGACAATTATGGAAGTCTTCGAATATTTCTGAGATGATGTAATTGTTTTGTCGCCTGCAACGCAAGGGCGTACTTACGTATCACTATGTCGGCGTCGGCGTTGGCGGCGGCGTCCAAGAAAAGGTGTCCGTGCGATAACTATATTATTGATTGTCTGACTTCAACCAAGTCTGGTATATTGCTTTATATTAATGAGAACTCGGATGAGTTCGATAATGGTCAAAATCCGTCAATATTTGCAAGAGTTACGGGACTTAAAAATATATTATAAAAACATATAAATCTATGGTTTCCGCTCGATAACCTTAGTTTTTATTGTCCGATTTCAACCACATTTGGTATATTATTTTCTATCAATGAGATCTCCGATTGGTACGATACTGGTTGAAATCCGTCAATATTTGCAAGAGTTAGTGGACTATGAAATCGTCAAAACAGATAAAACCATGGTTTCCGATCAATAACTTAAGTATTTAATGTCAGATTTCAACCACATTTAGTATATTGTTTTATATTAATGAGATCTCTAAGTGGTTTGATAGTGAAAATCCATCAATATTTGCAAGAGTAACGGGACTTAGTAACTTATAAACAATATTTTCAACTGTAAATAACCATTTTTTTGTGATGCTCATCAGACCACACATCCACTTCCGTGGAACTTTTGTTACTATATAGGCATCAGTACACCATCATGTCGTTGTACAAAAATCATCCTAAAGTCTTCTGATGTCTAGTTTAAGAATATATATGCACGCGACCTCGCGAAGTGGGGTTAGGGTATAACAAATAAAATAACAATTTTGGTGCTAATTTGAGATGCGCCACAAAACCAATTATATGCATTAGCGTTACAAACTACTATTTAAATTATAATATATATTCACCAATAAGGTACACGCAGAAATTCATTATCTACTGTACCATTCGAAATTACAACACTAAATGAAAAAAATATACATCTCCATAAAAATCCTATTCAACTTTTTTCTTGTTTAACATGTACATTTTTATATTCTATCGCGTTTGCAAACACTTTGTTCGGATTTCATGTCTCAGTTCGGCAAAGCGCCATACGTACAGTACTGGATTCATTACCGAATTCAGAGAGATTAAACTGTTGGTGAGGAGAGACACCATCTGACTCACGTCGGAGAAAGTCTTAAGTAATAACTCAATAATTTTTGGTCCAAGACATATGGCGAAAATTGACACAATCACAGTTACAGTTACTAAGGCTTTCCTAATGTTTTTTGATCTAGAAGCGGGGATAAATATAGCTGAATTAGGTATCCTTCTGATCGCATTGCTTTGAGTACGGCCACTTGTCACGTTCATTTGCGACATTTCAGAGATATTTGTCGTTTTGTTGAGAAGGAAATTTACACTTTTCCCTGGCTTGTCTGCTTGTGTGTTGCTATTACCTGAATTGGTATTCAGATGAGTAAATTTTGTATGTCGTTGATTTCTAAGACGAGGGGAGAGTTTGTTGTTCAGGGTAGACGGGATCATTCTCCTATCAGAGGACGCTGACGAACATGGATGTACAGTCGTCGTTGTCACCGGCGTTGGTATAGTGGAAATATTAGAAGAACCGTTCAAAAATGACGTTCGAGAGAGTCGGCGTCTGATCCTTACAGCAGTCGCTGTATAAAACACGAATATAAGGACAAGAAGCGGCATGTAAAGAGTACTTAATAAGGAATATACCGTCCGTCTGTCCTTTTCATTATAAATATTCTCTAGTCTACAAATTATTGTCTGTGGTTTTTGATATTGTGGGGTGATTGTAAATACTAGAATTATATACAAACTAGATAAAAGCCAAACCAACAGGACGATGGTATATTTCTTTCCGTCAAAATAGGACACAGAAGAAAGGTTATTTCGTGTTGAGTGGAATCTTTCTATGCAAATGACAAAAGTTACCATCAACGAGGTGGCAAATGATATGTTTAACATGGCATGTAGACTTGCACACATCGTTCCGTTCCATGTCTCCAGCAGAAATGTCACCATACAGAAGATTGTAATGGCGAGTGAGAACAGAAAATCGCTGAAGCTAAGGCACAAGAGAAAAAAGACGTGTGTGCGGCGCCGGAGTTTTCGTATTCTCATCAACATGATGATTATTAGGAGGTTCTCCAGAAGCCCGGTAATACCGATAGGTAAAATGACTATTTTGGCATACCCGTCCTCACTCGACTGTGAAGTGTTGTTTACTGCCGTCGCGTTCATCGTCTGAGGTTAAAGGGAAAGTATCGTCACAAATAGTTTTGTTACCTGACTCTCTGATAGGGTGAAAATGCCATGTTTGGTTCAATATCATTCCGGGGTCGTCTCCGCATACTTTTTTGCTGAAATTCAAAGTTGACAACTGGTTTGCAGTTTGTAACTGAAGTTTCTGTAAGAATGCCAATCAATGTTGGGCAATACATGAAGCGCGTGTTTCACTACATAGAGAATTAATCTGCATCCTACATGTAAAATTGGCGATGGATGGCATATATTGTGTATTTGTTATTAATATTCTAGACATACAAAGTACTTCTGTCATGAAGTCAACTTGAAATAATAATTAAAAACGATTGGTTAATTAATTGATTGATTTATATGATTAATAACCCCAATGACATAAGCTACTACTACATGTATCCTTCCAGAAAATAAAACTCAATGTCAGACAACATGTTTACATGTAAAAGCAAAAAAGAAAGAAAAAAAATATCAATATAATGTACCTGCAGTTTAAAACTTGAGTCCGTGATAAACTGGTACGAGGTAGAGAATGTGAAAACAATACGGATGACATAGAAGAAATCATCGGTTTCCGTGAACTCATTTGCATAAACCAATTGACGAATCATTATCCAGAAATATCAGCTTTGCATGCAAATGTACATGTATATTAGCTAGTCCACCTCACTTCATTCAATGCAAAACAAACATTTTGATTCTTATCATTAATTTCCCCACTTCCATATGAAATCGGTAAGCGATGTGACGAAAAGAGACGGGCGTAATGAGGTACAGTACATGTATATACTGGGGCCCCATCCCGAATTATAGAGGATCATAAAAAATCGTCTATCTTGTAGATACGTGTACCTTTTGTTTCAATAAAATATGTTTAAACTAAACGTGTACCTGTATACATTAATTAATCTGAAACTGGTTTTTTTATTTTCCTAGAATTTTTGTGCTCTATCATAACCAGACGAATGCAAAAACAGACAACTTTAATAAAGAAAATGTTTGTGTTATTGAGGGTTCGGTTCGTTGGTAATGAGTATATATTGCAGGACACAAAACGAAGAATTCAAGTGGAATTTGCTTTTCTCTTGTATTGTATTTCTTTTTCATATATCAAACATATGTGGCACATTACATAGAAATAAAATGAAAGTTCACTCGTATTGGTAATCCAACGTAGATACTGAATTATTTGTCCGTAGATGGCGATCCACCTTATAAAAGTTCCGAATTTGAATAATGTTCACACACAGTTCACTATCTGGTAATCCAAGAAATATCCGTAGTGACCGCCTTGAAGGTTGGGAATCCAAAACTGATGTTCATAAATCAGGCATGGGTTTTTATAATAAAATGATCATTGTCCGATAGGTAAACCCGGATGTAATCAAGATCAATAGCATAAAGATATTATCACAATTAAACGACTTGACAATATATCGGCAGTTTGATATGAAATATATCTACTTAAGCTTATCAATGACACCATTGCCTCAAGGAAGATTATAAACACTTTGACATGTGAATACTATATGTAATTGGTGGTCACTCCACAAAAATAAGACCACAATGCCTTAGGGTAGATTTTAAACTTGTCAACACATCTATAGGTAAAATATACAATTATATAACAACAAAGAACATCTCAAATTTCTCTATGACAACTTCCTTCTCGCTCAGGAAGACTCTGTCCCAGAGTCTAAATTATTTGTTAAACAAGTCAGTGTTGATAATCTAAATACACCTAGAGGCTTTTCACAACTGTATAACGTTCATTCAATAGATTGTCCATCAAATTAACACACATGTAATAAAAGTGGATACTGTTGTTTTCAAGAGACTGTTATTGGTTTTCATTGACTCCTTCATATCTAGAAGTATAATTAGCTTAAGCTTAAGCATGGGTTAGCAAAAACTACTAAAAACTTAATAGTAACCAAATTGGTTTCCAAAATTTCCTCGTCTTCGATTTGGCCGAAATGGTTGGTTATGATTGGGAGGTGCGTAATTTTGACAATTTTGTCGAGACGTTTGAGAATTTACAAGCAAATTTTCTCTTTCGAAATTCTGAATCGTGCTTTCAAGATTAGCGATTGTTTCCTTATATTTTTGTGATGTCTTTTTCAAGACGAGCTATTTGACCAGATTTATCATCGTTTCTTTTTTCAAAAAATGCATTCTCCCGTTTTAAACGCTCATGTTCACTCTGATACAAATTAAACGTTTCTGCAAAGCTGACTCTTAACTCATTAGTATAAGTTTGATTCTCGTTTAGTTCTAATTTCAAGCGTTCATTTTCAGCTTCAAGATTGTCATTGGTGATTTTGAGCTCTTTAATTTCCAGCTCGTTTTCATTTGTGCCAATTTTGCTTTTGATCTGTGGTACAATTTGTACTTGAATTTGATTTCCTTTTGTTTATTTTTGTGAAATTCTGAGTCAGAAAGGTCCGAAAATGGAAATTCACATACTATTGATTTTCGCGAGATGAACTCTGACATGCGTTTTGCGTCCCTGCTTTTATGAAATTTACTTTTTGATTTATGATTTTGGTTGATTGGTCCGAAATTGGGCGCTTTGAAAAACAAGCCCGTGAGAAATGTCCGAATTTGCCACATCTGAAACATTGGGCTGATTTTGCCTGACAAGTGATTTTAACGTGCTCTTGATAACAATGGAATACCCACTTACCACATCTAAAACACTGATTCCGATGCGACGATTTTGGCCTGATAGATGACATCGGGGGTTCCTGGTGTCTTGTAGCCGTTGTTTGGCAGGCGTCGTCGGATGAACGTGTCCATCTTCGGTTGAAAGGTAGATTTGGTAGAAACGTTGTTCGTGTCGTTGAGGGGAATGCTCTTTGGTACGACATTTCATTTCGGTATGTGGTATCCATTGTTGAAATGCGGAGCAGATTTGTGGCAACAGTACTAGTCTTGGTGCTCCAAGGTTTAGGTCTCACTGAGGTTCCTGAGGATCTTGTGCGTAACTTGGCTTACCTGTGGTAAGTTACTCCGAATTCTCTCACCAATTTTAATAAAGAAAATGTGTGTTGTTTTCAAGTTCAGTTCGGACCGTTGGTAATTATATAAATTGCAGGACACAAAACGAATGATTCAAGTGGAATTTGCTTTTCTCTTGTATTGTATTTCTTTTTCATATATCAAACATATGTGGCACATTACATAGAAATAAAATGAAAGTTCACTCGTATTGGTAATCCAACGTAGATACTGAATTATTTGTCCGTAGATGGCGATCCACCTTATAAAAGTTCCGAATTTGAATAATGTTCACACACAGTTCACTATCTGGTAATCCAAGAAATATCCGTAGTGACCGCCTTGAAGGTTGGGAATCCAAAACTGATGTTTCATAAATCAGGCATGGGTTTTTTATATAAATGATTCATTGTCCGATAGGTAAACCCGGATGTAATCAAGATCAATAGCATAAAGATATTATCACAATTAAACGACTTGACAATATATCGGCAGTTTGATATGAAATATATCTACTTAAGCTTACCAATGACACCATTGCCTCAAGGAAGATTATAAACACTTTGACATGTGAATACTATATGTAATTGGTGGTCACTCCACAAAAATAAGACCACAATGCCTTAGGGTAGATTTTAAACTTGTCAACACATCTATAGGTAAAATATACAATTATATAACAACAAAGAACATCTCAAATTCTCTATGACACAACGTTGTAACCAAACATTACACAACAAACTATGGCAGTATGTACCTTTACAGTTATCTATTATTGTACGGAATATTACAAAATGTTAGCAAATTTAACAAAAAAA
>SAYR01073312.1:524654-579382 GCA_004382745.1 Argopecten irradians irradians
CCACCTCACTTCATTCAATGCAAAACAAACATTTTGATTCTTATCATTAATTTCCCCACTTCCATATGAAATCGGTAAGCGATGTGACGAAAAGAGACGGGCGTAATGAGGTACAGTACATGTATATACTGGGGCCCCATCCCGAATTATAGAGGATCATAAAAAATCGTCTATCTTGTAGATACGTGTACCTTTTGTTTCAATAAAATATGTTTAAACTAAACGTGTACCTGTATACATTAATTAATCTGAAACTGGTTTTTTTATTTTCCTAGAATTTTTGTGCTCTATCATAACCAGACGAATGCAAAAACAGACAACTTTAATAAAGAAAATGTTTGTGTTATTGAGGGTTCGGTTCGTTGGTAATGAGTATATATTGCAGGACACAAAACGAAGAATTCAAGTGGAATTTGCTTTTCTCTTGTATTGTATTTCTTTTTCATATATCAAACATATGTGGCACATTACATAGAAATAAAATGAAAGTTCACTCGTATTGGTAATCCAACGTAGATACTGAATTATTTGTCCGTAGATGGCGATCCACCTTATAAAAGTTCCGAATTTGAATAATGTTCACACACAGTTCACTATCTGGTAATCCAAGAAATATCCGTAGTGACCGCCTTGAAGGTTGGGAATCCAAAACTGATGTTCATAAATCAGGCATGGGTTTTTATAATAAAATGATCATTGTCCGATAGGTAAACCCGGATGTAATCAAGATCAATAGCATAAAGATATTATCACAATTAAACGACTTGACAATATATCGGCAGTTTGATATGAAATATATCTACTTAAGCTTATCAATGACACCATTGCCTCAAGGAAGATTATAAACACTTTGACATGTGAATACTATATGTAATTGGTGGTCACTCCACAAAAATAAGACCACAATGCCTTAGGGTAGATTTTAAACTTGTCAACACATCTATAGGTAAAATATACAATTATATAACAACAAAGAACATCTCAAATTTCTCTATGACACAACGTTGTACCAAACATTACACAACAAACTATGGCAGTATGTACCTTTACAGTTATCTATTATTGTACGGATAGTTACAAAAATGTAGCATTACAAAGTCTATACATTAACTTAGACATTATGTGGGAAACCCATTGCATTTCATAGAAAAAATGTTATGATCCAGCTTATTTCATTACTTATTAAAACACGCGAATATTGCCCAGCATTGATTGGCATCCTTACTGAAACTTCAATTCTTAATATATTTAAACAAGATATCACAAACTGCAAAACAGTTCACAAACTGCAAGTCATTTGTCAATTTCAAATATGTACTATGTTTTCACCAACCATTTGTAATATACATTCAATTTGCTACAACAGAAATTTAATCAAACCTAGACACTAATGAAATAAAGGCATAAGGTTTAACGTGGAAAATTAATTAATAAAGGTGTATATATATAGTAGTACATTTAATTAAATATGCGTTCAAACTGAACAATGCTGTAAATGTACGAGCTCTATACTGAGTTAATGATGAAGTCATATTGAGACGAAATTTCCGATATTTTAGAATATTTTCCCACTCGACATAAAACAGTTATACCTGGCTTGTGTACCTGTCAATAAGTCAAATAAATTACCAAAAATGACATAACATTGTAATGTAGAAGCTATGTAGCTATGAGGTGCGACGAAACAAATTGTTTCTTTCTCTGTTAATTAAGATATTTTAAGTTGAAGTATAATTTTTATCTGCGGTTATTTTACATCAGGACAATGGCGTCTCTATAATTGGCTACATGTTATTTGGATGTTAGTTATAGCTTGTTACTCAATTACCACAATAGCGAAAACAAAAAACAAAAATACTAGATACAATGTAACAACATAAAAGTCTGAAGACATTCGAATCATTCAAATCACAAAAAAAATCTGTCCTTTTAGGTAATAGTCCTAATTAAGAGTACCCGTATGAGTTAAGAGTTACAGTAGATTTTTATTTTAAATGGACGAAACAGGGTTTATAAAATATCGAATATAATACATCATGTACTTACAAAAACAACGACAAATGCCTTGCTTACTCCAGAGAAGAAACCAATAAGAAGAGACTCGAACAACTGCTGAACAATTTTAGGATGACTATGAAAAGCTCTTCGCCAACTGCTGAGAATGAGCGTTTATGACTTTTTGATCATTCTATTAACGGCTTTAGCTGTTTATATCATCGTGCCAGTGTCGACTGTTCATACAATGTTATAACTGTTGTGTCATGTCACTAAGTGTCATGTAATCATGTGACGTACATAGGAACCAAGATTATACTGCTGACATTCAAATGTTGGTAGCAGCATTCCAATATACTTGTTACTAAAATAGGTATGGACAGCACGATAGAACGCGTGTAATTATTTTTATGCAAGTCACTTGTCCATTTCATCCGTTGGATTTGCAGATGTTTAAAGATGAATTTCCTTGTTACAATATAAAAGGACACTATCGTTAAAGGATTTGTGCAGTCAAAAATGATAATTTCAGTTTATGCTGGAAATGGCTCTATCAGACCATGTAGAAACCTCTCCGTGCCGCGCGCGACCGGAATAACCTGTACACCGCCGATATCGAGGTCAAATTTTCGACCACCCGATTATGCATATTTTCTAGGTCTAAACCGAGTGACGTCCGTGGCTTATAGCTGTACTATAACTGATTGTTTCTTTCTCTGTTAATAAAGATATTTGAAGATTAATACTTTTTCTGCAGTTACATTTAATTTAGGACAATGGTTTTTCTAAAATTGGCTACATCTTTTTTAGATGTCAGTTCAGTTAGAACGTACTCAATTACCACAAATGTGAAAAGAAAAGAAAGAAAATAATAGATACAATGTAACAATTTAAAAGCTTGAAGACATTCGTATCATTTAAATAGCAAAGGAATCCGTTCTTTTAGGTATTAGTCTTAATAAAGAGCCTGGTATGAGTTAAGAGTTAAAATAAATTTAATTATTTTAAACTCCTGAAAATGACCTTTTATGACTTTTTGCTCATTCTATTAATGGCTTCAGCTAATCATATCATCGTGAAAATGTCGACAGGTCATATAATGCTATTGCTGTTGTGGCCTAAGTGTCATATGACGTACATAGGAACCACAAAAATACTGCTGACATTTAAATAGGTATGGACAGCACGATAGAACGTGTGTGATTATTTTAATGACAATCATAGGCTTTTATCATTCTCTTTAGTTCCTCCAAAATTGTGATTATTTCATAAAAAGAATGAAATCACATAAACAATTAAATCAAACATGCACGCTAAATTCGTGCAAATAGTGGATGCATATGTCACATGTAAAGTGGACTAATTTTAATATTTATATATTGTATATATACATGATGTATTAAAAAAATAATGAAATAAGCGATACGCTTCATTGGGATTTTATATATCCTTTACAGTTAGCATGTGACTGGCTATTGATGATATGATTTGACATTTTTTCAACGGCTAATAATGTTACAACTCTTAGTTTGTCAATATCTATATCATTTAAATCGTTCTCCACCGGACAACCAATTAAAATTTTCGGTTAGAATACTTTAATTGGTGGTCCGGTTGAGTTTTGAATATTTTACATTGGTGGTCCGGTTGAGTACGATTTAAATGATATAGATACGGACAGACTAGATTTGTTTTCCGGGAGAGAGTGTAAATGCACATATATGCAATGGAACACCTTAATCTATTACGTATATTACTGTTATAGCTATAATTTAACAAAATATTAATTAGAATATCTGTGTAAAACTTGCTCATCTGCGACATAACTCTGTACAATCACTGGCCAAACTAGAAATAATATTAAAGTGTCATAATTCTATTCGAATTTAAACATTCAGATCATTTTATGAACATACATGAACATATCTACGGACCTCTACCTGTGTTAAATGTAATTTTTTGGACATAACTTATTTCAACTTGACAATATCTAACTAAACATATCACCATTTGAATGTCGACATTTTAGGTAATATCACGACTTTTCGTAATAATTTAGTCGTAAAACAGGAAATGTCGAGATACAGAATGTCGATTTTGTGGAAACGTATAAGAGTCAGCTTTTGTCAATATATATCGTTACTTTACTATATTTATTAAATACTATGTAGCGACTCGGCACAATATACATGTAATGTAACATCACAACTTCGTCATGCCATGAAATAACGCTACATCTCGTGTTATAAAAAGCAAATTGAACATTTGTATAAGGGAAAGTCGACTTCAACAAGATGACTTATCAATTGCAAAATCTTTGTCGACTTACACAAATATCGACAATAGTTTCGACAGAATATGTCGATTTTGCTTCTTATTCGTCTTTGTAAAAAAATGAAAAGATGCAGTATAACTCAATACTCTACGGAAACGTAATAGGCTCACATAGGAAAATATTTGTCAGGCTAGCTGAAATGTTTTATTTGGCAGCCGCCAGATATTTAAGTGGCGACCGCCATATGATTACCTGGTGGCCGCCAGATACTACGCCACGGTCGCCAAATAATTATATGGCAGCCGCCAGATAAATTAAGTAGCGGCCGCCATATAATTATTTGGCGGCCGCCAGATAAATTATTTGACGGCCACCGTCATCCCTAAAACGTCTTGTCTAGATTTACTAACTATGACAATATTCTTAGGTTGTCATGACATATTCTTACTTGTCATTCCATCACCCGTAAAACGTCTTGCCTAGATAATAATTCTAGACAACACGTTTTACGGATGACGGAAGACAACATACTGGTATGTCGCCATAGTTTAAGATATCTACATTGTAGACAAGACGTTTTACGGATGACGGAATGACAAGTTAGAATAAGTCATTACAACCTAAGTATGTCGCCATAGTTTAAGATATCTAGACAAGAAAAGGTGGGTGTTATTTCTAACATAATAAAACATTACTTTTTTCCAATTACTAATTACCGTCATTGTCATCTTTCTAAAATTTTAAATACCATGATTTGAATTTTTTATATTTGAAATCTTCGAAATATTAGTCATGGTTTCCTTATCATCTGAACTTGAGTTAAATGAGAATATAATAATAAATGGAAATAGGATGGAGCATCAACACCAAAGACTCCGTACAAAAATAATTTATTTGGTTTACATGTTTCGGATGGCTAGACTAACCGTCATGAGAATATAATAGTTCAACGTGTCAAATTATCATTGAATTCATTAAAGTGAATTAGCACACTTATAGCTTTATAGTAGTATAATTCCGTGAGCTGTTATGAACAGGTAAGTAAAACCCAAATTCACAAGCAATGGTAAAAGATACACTGGACAAGTGTTAATATATTTGAACAATAGAATTTTATATTTATCATACCTTTTATAAATGGTAGTGTGTATTTGAAAAGACTGCTAAGTGATCCCCAAACGAGTTTTCTCAATATGACACTTGATCATGATTAGCATACATTAAAATGCATATGGTGTCGATTTATTGGTGTCTTCCAGTCTAGCCAACTTTTGGGATTTTAGGTGAGAAACAGGTAGGGTAAAAGGTTGGCCAGGGTGGAATAGATGTGTTTTGCTAAAACAACACAAGATCTACTATCAAACTCTGACAGCACAAGTGAACCTCAGGGAAAACCATATCCTAGTAGAGACAATATCCATTAGATGTCGATATTTGGTTAAGATTTATACAAGTGTGGTTTATGTTGTTTTGTAATGAAATAAATTATCATATTGTACAAGTATGTAGCATGGTTCATGTTGATAAAAAATATTGTTACATCAGAAAAGTTGTATACCACATATTAACTATTTAAAGAACGAAGTTAAACAAAAACGGTTAACGACAGTATTATACATTGGACACCTTGTCACACATTTAAAGTGTCTGAGTGAGATTTAGATAGAAACATTTATCATTATACAAAATATTCCAACATGTCAATTAAATACGATTGAATTGAAATATAAGGATTGAATCTTGCTTTTGTCGATTTAATGGGGTGATGAATTTAGTTCCCCTTGAAACGAATTCAACATGAGCTGTTCGCTTCATTCAATTTGTTTCAAGATGAACTCAATTCATCAGCTCATGAAATTGACCAATATTCGCCAACATGTCTCCCGTGAATATCTAAAATTCCCATCAGAATATCACTGTCTAATTATTGAGGGTGTTGTCCTATGCAAATCGTCAAATTAAAGTTCCATTATACATGTAATTGATATACACACCTATTTTTGAGACATTATATTTACTATTTAAACATTTAGAAGTTAATGTGCATTGTTTTCTCATTGATGCATACAATACATATCATGTATTCCCAGAGTTCAATTGAATTTACAAAGAAATGGTTACGTTTCATTTGGAATGATCCAATTACATATTAGGTATATTCAATCTCAGAAAAGCAGAAAATCACTACAGAAGAGGGGATTCATATTCATTACTTATTGGGTACTCTCGTTATTTTCTGTTATACAAGTATATATATAGTATGCTTTTTCATTATTCCAATAAGTTGTAAAAAGAAAAAAAAAACAGTACTGTGAACGGTAGGTTCAAATCTTACACTATATGTAGGTAAGTGACTACTTTCAACTAGGAATTTAATTAATTACCTGATGGTCACTCAGGTATGACCAAGTGTGACCAAGGTGTGAAAACAAGAAAGTTGGCCAGACTGGAATTATGTTCACTTAGAAGGTTGGCTAGACTGGAATGAACCGATTTATTAACTGGTAGTTTTGCGAATTTGTTTGGGTGCATTATCTGACTAAGAAAACGTGTGTTGAAGTCATGAAAATTATTGAACTAAATTATCACCTTCCAATTATAATAGGATGGCTTTTGTATTCTTTATATATTTATTGTAATTGATAATGAACATTTCGCTTTTATCAGTAAGAAAACAGTATACGAAGACAATTATGCGGAAGTGGAAAGGTGTGATTTATATTTTATACCTTTTGGCAAATCTAAACCACCCTATAGTTACATGTGGTACCTAACGTGGTAAGAATAATACAATGTCTACTTCCATTTACAGACAATCATGTGTGCTAGCACAAACAACAATAGAAAGATACCTAAGGCGACTATGATTCACTTATCCGTCCAGTAATAATTTACCGCACAAGATATATTGTGTCAAAACTTCAGCTTCAGGCAAAGGATCATCTTATCACTTGCGACAAATACATATGTATATGCAGTCTACATCATATATAGAAATGCCGGTCAGTAACAATTGAAGAAATAGTTGGAATGTATGAACATAACTGAAAATAAAACATATTTTAAAAGACATGTGCCATTCCAAAACTTTACAAAAATTGCGTTTGATAGTTTGCATGTAGGCCTATACATGTTATTCTATAACTTAAAAAGAATCTAAATGCATCGTCTGAATAAACCAAGGACGTATATGAAAAATCCTTGGAATAAACAGATAGAACAGATAAGTCTATCTCGGAAAAATTATCAAAGTGCTTGAATATAAAGAGGTCTAGAACGTTAAAAACTCTAAAACATGTATATATAGTGTACAGTCTGTCAGATGTGAAAGAGGGCCTTCATAAAGATCTAATCGTGGACCCTGTTTCGGAAAATTCTTAAGATTGCTCTTGGCTCGTTGTATTTATATACATGTACGTACTTCTGTAAAACACGCCCTCCATACAATGCATTATATATCTGTATTGTATATATGGTATTAATAATTAAAAAAAATGCAATTATTTGGTTATGCATGAAACACGTGACTTGAGCATATCTAAAAAAAAATAGATAAAGTACAGTCATGGTAGGTCATGGTACATAAATAGTTTTAAATGTGGTTTTTCCTTTTATATCATTTGTATTTTTACTCTTTTTTTTTCTTTGAATTTTCCTTATCTCATTTACTGATAGATTTGAAACAAAATTGGCATTCTTGTAAGAATTTTTTTTAATTCGTCGTCGCTATCTCCTTGTCGATATATATGTGTGTGTGTGTATTTAATAAACTGAATCTATGAAATCCACTCAGATGAAATTGTGACTTGTAACCTATATTTCTTTACAGAGTAAGCTCCCCTTCATTTTGACGTTCATAATATAGGACCAATCACATTCCTTGCTATCCGTCAGTCCTTTACACGACGCACATCCGCAACATCTGACGTCTCTCTGTTTCAGTCCTTCTGTGTTTTTTCGAGATTTTCTGCTACAAGTAAGTCATATTTTGTTTTCAACAGCAAAGATTCGAAATACGGTTAACTGTGATAATATTTAATTGGGTTTTTACTTGATAACACAAAAGAATTGTTCTGAGTCGAGTGTGTTCACTTCTTAAGTTGTGATGGGTGCAACGTGTCACTTCTCCAAATTCTCTGACTCCCATGCCAAGAAACCGGCAGATTTTGTAATAATTTTGACTCAGATTGAACCACTGTTGAAAAGTAGTGTATAATGTAATTCTAAGCAGTAGTTCATTAAATAGGCCTCATGTATTGAGATTTGAAGAAATATTATAATGTAACCTTGCCATATGATACGTCATTACGTGTAATATTATGCTCTTAATATGCTGCTATTGGGTCTGAAAATCCTAACAGCTATATACATGTATACTCTAAAATAAAAAAATATATATATGACATCAAAACTCAAATTGATTGGTACAGGAAGTGTTTACAAATTATGATGCAATAAAAATTAGTATAATGTAGATATGTGCATGATCTGATATTTGCTAAGTTAAAAGCTGGTAATGAATAAATTGGAAATGTAAGACTTTGAAGCAGTTCAAAATAGTGAAACTTAAAAGTACATATTGAAGATAAATACATAATTATGACTAAATATTAGTGTACAGTGTATAAAAAATTTCAACTTATAAATGCTTTGTATATTTTTTCCTAGAAATATTAAATTATCAAATATATTCATTCTAGTTAAAAGCTCCCGAAGAAGCAGTGTAGTTTATTGGTATGTTACAATACCAAAAATACTAACAAAAATGTATTTAAAGGGACAATTCAGTCTAAGATTACATCAAAAATTGCACATATTTCGGATACAAACCAGTTATAATAGAAATTAGTTTAGTTGCATTTACAGTGATATGCCAGAAAAGCCCATGGCACTGTAGAGAAATGTATGTGAAAAGTTCACACTAGCTTTCCGCCATTACACATATAACTTGGTTGGATGTCTTGTATGTTGAACCTTTGACTTGCCTGTAAAGTAAAGAACTTTTTGCCTAGATCTACTCAAATCACTCTTACAATAGTGTGTTTACCTTATTAGGTGCATGTTCTTGTCTAAAAATAATTTCATCAACTCCTTAGTGGTTATGAATTGCATTTGTTTATATTTACATTTTGCCACAGCGACTCCCATTACTCTAATGATAATTAGTGCTGCCACGATATATTGATATACTGGTAAATTGCAATATGCTGTGAAAATATATCGTACCGCGATACAGGAATCATATACCGGTTTTTGACAATATAACAATATTCAGATTACCTCCCTTTTGTGGAACTCTTACTTCACGTATTCAGTATCAGTAATGCATTTGAATTAAACGCTCACTTAAACAAGCGTGTCATACACACAGATAAAACCTAACATGGCCGACACAAACATTGAAAACTGGACAGGTGTCCCAAACAAAAAGGCAAAAAGTGCCATGTGGGAATTCTTTTGTTTAAAAGAAGATTAACAGATGATAATAACCGGAGAAGCGGTATGTATATAATGTCTGCCATGCATGCGTGAAGTATAGCGGGAAACAACGAATTTGACTACACACATGGTACAGCATCACCCAGAAAAGGTTAGACATGACACCAAAAACATTTATAATCTAACCGATGACCAGAATAATGATGATAAGAAAGCAACATCTCTGAAAGTAAATTCAGCCCCTCGTCAAGTTACGCTACAACATGTCTTAGGGGCGAAGTATAAAATGACTCAGCACAAAAATTTGTAATAAATTTAGAAAAATAGACAAGAGTGTTGCTTTTATTCTTTAATATAGGGTTCACATTAACATAATGATTATACAAAAGTATATATTTGGTTAAGGACATATATAATATTTGATATTTTAAGCTCATAGATAAATCACAATATATTATATTGCAATACAGTGACTCTGTATCGCAATATATCGTGGTACCATCTTGTCGTATGGTGGCAGCACTAATGATAATCGTGATCTGCATTATGAGCCAATAGATGCAGCCAAGGACGTATATGAGAAGGATAAGTCACACTGGGTTTTGGGGAAGTCCAAGGCAGGCGCTTTGTGTTTGTGCACTGACCGTGACGTTGGGCGACGACTGATTTTCCTTTGATATCCGCCGGCGCAGCCTTTGATGTAGCTTGCGGGTGCGAGGGTTACCGTCTTACTTTCTGAAGCGGTGCTGTCATTTCATGAGCTGTCGATTTTTTTAACGAAAATTTAAGACATATCCCCTAAACATTCCGTCTTTAAAGCAAGTTATAAACGTCGTGGAATTTAATAAACTTTACAATGGTGTTTCGTTTGACTCGATAAGACAAGTATTTGTTAAGAAAAACGGTTTTTATTCCCGGTTCATAGGCGTCTCGCGTGGTGTTTAGTAATGTAAAGAGACAGACACGAATCCTTCTCACTTATAAATCCTTGATGCAGCCTAGACTTAATTGGTGTAGTAATATCTATATAAATGGATGTGTGTCTTGTTAACTGACACCATGTTAGACCGCGTGGGAAAATTGACATTGTGGTTGAATGAACCAGTTTGGTTATGAATCTATAGAAAATCTATTGAATGTCTGGATAATTGAAAGTAAACTGAAAAGCAACTGAAAAACATTGAAACTTTGTTGTCTTTTCAAGTTTTTAATAGGGACTATTTGTTATCACATTGAATTTGGCTGTTGAGGTTAAATGGCTGAAGCGGGAAATTCAAATGTTCACTTGCATCTAAATTATGTTTTACTTTGAAATAGAAAGTAAAATGTAAATATAACAATTAAAGGATAGTTATATTTAGATTGCATTTATTGGAGATATAAATGCAATTTAATTTGGGTGGCAGATAAATAGAATAGCGCCTGTTAACCTAACGGGCGCTATTCTATTTATCTGCCACCCAGATTGCATTTATATCTCCAATAAATGCAATCCAACTATCCTTTAATTGTTAAATTATTAATGTGTGTGACTTTGGCTTGGGTATATATGGGTACAATGTATATGTTATACTTGCTAAATCGTAATGATCAACGATTTGGAATTCCAACAGTAACAATCAAAATACTTCACAATGTTGTGAAATTTGTCAATATTTCTTGTTATGATTATGTTTCATAAGGAATGTAGAACAATACATTTGTCATATTTCGCTTTGTGGTCATGTAACAGAATTAGCCTAACTAAATTGTCCCTTTAATAATTTGGTACTTCATCTTCTATCATCATGGCTTAAACTTTATATTTCTCCAAAAACATATATAGTGAATATATGCGCATCAAAATACGTAAGCAAAATGTATATTTTCACCAGAGCTTCAACTTCTTAAGTTTTCCACTTGTGAAACAAAAGGAGTGAATTAGGGAAAAAAATGTATTTTATTGTATTTCATATAAGCATCATCTTTCTTTCAGATATGGATCAGGTAATGCAGATAGTTGAGCCTGGAAAACAGTTTGCCAAGGACTCCATCAGATTAGTCAAAAGGTGTACAAAGCCTGATAGGAAAGGTAAGTTATGTCTGTTAGATATATAGAATTACTTGCTTTTTAGGAACTTAACTGTACAGTATTAAACAGAACAGGGATTTAAAAATTCTGAAAATGTCATGCAACATTTTTTTTACTAGCCCTGATCATTATAGGAATAATAATTCTACATTTATGTACTAGACCCATCTTTTTAAGGTGAAACTTTTTAAAAAACACTTGTTTTAAAGAAGCTCCGCCCCTGACAAATGGTATTTTTTCTCTATCAAAAACAGGAGCAGACGAATAAGCATTTTTCTTCAGTTACAAAAGTTACTTACTTTACACCATTACCACAATTGAAAAGTTTGAGCTTCTTATTTTACTTCAAGATAAAAGTATTAAAATAATTAATTGCATTCCAAAAAAACGCTGTGGCACTATATTATATGTCCTATATGGAATGAAGTACTGATTGTCTAAATGCATTGAAAGCAAAATAAATTATCTTATCTTATTTATGTTATTTCAATAATAATTTTAATTATATATGTATAATGTTACATCTTTTTTTTTGGGGGGGGGGGGATATTGAAGATGATTATCCCATAAAAGGAGACCAAGACAAGATCTAACTTACTAATGATACAAGAAATAAAGATGTTTTAATTCAATTTAAAATGTATAAATAATAAGAATTAGAAGTATTCAATCTCTCTTCACTTCGTTTTATTTTTCACTATTACAGAATTCCAGAAGATTGCTATTGCCACAGCTATTGGGTTCGCTATCATGGGATTCATTGGATTTTTTGTGAAGTTAATACACATTCCAATCAACAACATCATTGTGTAAGTATCCATTCTGATTATTAACGGAGTAAACTGGAAAGTATTTCAGCTTAAATAACTAAGTTTGAAGAGGTTGATCTTCACAGAAAAACATGTATGAGGAAAATGTAATAGTTTAAAGCTTTTATGTTAATTATCTAAAAGATAAATGATTGGAGGAATTATTCAATATCCAATATGCTAGTAACTACATAAAAACTTTTACTTCTACAGGGGATCATAATAACTTGACACAAGTTACCGCCAGTGAATGAGAGGATGTGGACAAGGTTTCAAAAGGGGAGACAACTGGATATGTGAGGCATCGGAAGCCAGAAAGTTCTTGGACATTATTCAAATTGTTAAAGTTTTCTTCTGAAATATGATTGACAGTAAAGACACCATGCAGACTTTAGATCAATGTCATGCCATTTATCACAGCTGTTTCCATGTAGCGTGTTGGAGGATGTGAGAAAGGAATAATATGGAATGAATGTAATGTTTTAGAAATTAAAACGATGAAGAAATGTCATTATCTTATGTTTTGTGTCCAATTCTAGGAGAGAAAAAAAACTAATCAAACTCAGACATGCTCTAATTGATACATCATTCATTACTATAGAAAAAAAATAAGTTCCATGGATGCTTGTGAAGACAGATTCAGATATCTATATAGCTGAAACTCTGAGTTGGCCATTTCATCAACTGTTGGTAACACATGTACAGAGGACCATTGTCTTCTGATCTAATATATATCTATATTTGGAGTCTTCCTAGACTGATAGTATGAAAGGTTACTGTGGATAGAAAGCAATGTAGCATTGTTCCCTATATCCATGATGGGATTCGAGAATAAGATGCAGTATTATGTAACACTGAACATTTATGGACATACTAGCGTGTCATTAAGCCATTTTTTGGCGTTATAGCGTATAGATTAATTTATTTTTAAATGTGAAATTCTAACTTGGGATTGATTTATTTCTGTAAAATACTAAGAAAAAGAACCTATATATATAAATGTACTATTACTGTACTCTTTCAAGGGTCTACCAAAAGTATGTGGTATAATAATCAATAAGGGAATTGATAGACATCACTTATCAGTGGAATGTGCCTTTATTGAAATGATACAGTTCAGGAATTTATTTTGTCTTGTGGTATATGTAAATATATTCATGTCGAATGGCCGTAAAATTGAAACAAAACAAACTTCATGGCGTACGGCTACATATTACTGTATGTACGAGTTACTGCCCTTTTACACGTTTGACAGCCTGGACGTCAAACTGCTTTTTATAGATGTATTCAAATATGCATTTATTGATATAAACCTGCGTCGTCATTTCCCTATCGTATCCATATTGATAAGAAAATTATGGAGATTTATCTTCTTATTATTAAATGGAAAAACAATATTATCAGGGTATATCCTTCACGGGATACACGTTTTGTCAAGTAACTTTTAGTGTGCGCGCGGAAGAGCTGGTGTTACTTATAACTGAAGTACAGCATACACAACATAAGATTAATGTTCAGAGCACTATCACTAAATACTACATACAAATAATAGATACACAAAAAATAAGTCTGCAGTAATGTAGATCCGGAAAAAAATGAAAACATCTCGGAGCTAGAACATAATTTCATAATTTTACAAGTCCTTGTTCCAACACATTTGCTACAAATACCCAAGGACGTAAACTTATAAATCCTTGAAATACACGGTTGTCTCGGAAGACGGAAACGTCAAATCGCCTATACATGTATGAAATTCATTTCCCCAATACTCCAAGGATTACTATCACTGACGTAATATCCACGTCTAGAATAGCAATCCCTGGAATATCACATTTTCGATACTCTTAAAAAAATTGAACGTTTTGTTTATATCAAGGATTTATAAGTCTATATCAAGGATTTATAAGTCTATATACATGCATTTTATAAATGGAATCTTACAACCTTACCCACCTTATCTGAAAAGGATTCCTGTGGCACTCAAAGGGTTAAACTCATTAAACAAATTGATACGCCATGTAGCCTATTATTGAACAAAATGTATGTGCCATGATTTACCCCAAAATCAATCAGTGCTTTTTAAAAAATGTTACTTACCACCCAAAATGAACTGCTTTTGAGGTTAATTACTGCTCAAAACAAATTTTGGCAGAATTTTGTGGAACTAACCAAGAAGCCAGTAGTCCGCCTTATTTTTTTTTCATGATTTAGAATGTAAAAAAAAAATCCTGTTGTAAATCATGCAGAGACTACATCTAAAACTACCAGAGATTAAACTCTCTGCAAATACAAACAATATCGGAGTCGATTTTTTTGTTGATAGTTACCGTACAGTACGAATTAGATAACACTGCAGATATACAAAGTACATGGATTATTATTTACGTTTTATTGTGCATAATTACGCAGAAATTGCGCAAAGATGTTTATTTATCTACGACAGGTACATCAATATATGCATGGTATAAATCCCTATTTTCAAGCATATTCCAAACTCATATAGGATCTGTTATTGAGGATAATATCAAATAGACATCGGACATGTACACAGGTATTTGTGTCTTCAAAATCGATATTTACAAACAGATAGTTTATATTAGATGGTAGACACCGAAAATCGGCACTCTTTCTTATGCGAGTAGAGTAGGTCTCGTTGTCCTCGTGACGTCACAGGTCAGGGGTCCTGAATCGGGGTCAATGGCTTGGGGCTTCAGGTGTGTTCTAGAGAAAATCGCATTATCTCTAATATCGTAAACGATATACCAAACTATTCCGTGTACACTTTAAAGCAACAAAGTGGGGGGAAACCAACTTACAAAAATGTACGTCAGGAGCTGCTTAGCGCTCAGCATATAGGGAGTGGGACGACTGGTTCACCCGTTGTCAGTATAATGTGACCGGGTGGGGTGTGTTGCTTGGTGTCTTCGGCGGCATGCTTCAGTGATATAGCATTATAAAAAATGGCAACAGTTCCACTATACAAGAAGTATACCGTAGTCTCCCAAAACACACACCTCGCACAACATACGCACAACACACCGCGTACATGGGAGGCCGTCCTTACACAGCTGTTATTAATAGGACGTTAATTAATCAAACAAACAACAAATGCCAGAAACTGTATACTGTACATGTACTCTACAGTAGTATTGTTAATTTGCGTGTTTTAAAAAATCAGTGAAACCAGAAACATATTGTATGTTTCTGGTAAAACTACCAGACACACTGTATTCAATATACATGTATCTTACGTAATATATACTGAGTCTGTTCAGTATGTTTCTGAAACTACCGATGAATCCCGAGACATACCACAGGGACCTGGCACGATTTTTTTTAACTAACAGTATATATATATATATATATTATAGTATCCTTGATACTATAATATATGTATAACTTACTGCACAGGTTAACGACGCGCAAAAAAAAAAACGAAAAAATACTAAAAGTTTCTTTTTTTTCTTTTTTTTTTGCGCGTCGTAAACCTGTGCTTTCTGTTGGTTAATTTTTTTCGTGTCAGGTCCCTGTGAGACATACAATGTACGATTTATATTTAGATACGTTCTTGTATTTGAACACATTTGGATTTTTCAGACGTCATGAAGGCAGCAGGTTTATCAAAATTCAGTAAAATCTGGGTTTTTTTTTTTTTTTTTTTTTAATTCCGGAACTTACATTTTATATGTCCATTCCGGATAATCTTTCATTTCCAATTTAGATATTCCGTGGAACTTCCTGTTACTTTAGAAATACTAGAAAATCAAAGACGCCGGGCAAAAACAAAAGGCAAACGACTGTAACAGACAATGACATCTGTATATTATTGCTAAATGGTAAGTAATTAATAGAGTTTTTGCTTGAAAACTAGATGTCTTTGCTAAAAATTTGTGTTGCGAATGAATAAACCGATTGTCACCACAGGAGCCAGCTCAATGGAACGGATGTTGTCATACAATATATTATGATACTTTTTTTTTTTTGTATTTGGTTGATGGACTTATGAATATATCTAACAGTAATGTGATTGTTTTTCCCAGAAAATACCAGTTTGAAAAATGATTAAAAAATCCGGATATTTACTATAGTTTTATTCATTGAACTGGCCCCGTGTGGTTGTATTTCGGTTTAAATAGTTTTCAAAGGGCGATAACTAGAAATGTTACATGGATAGGAAGCTATCATTTTACCCGCGTACAGATATGAGAATCGACTTCATACATTGTTGGAGTAAACAGGGAATGGATACTCGTTACCAGCAGACATCATCAACTCGGATACCCTGGATATATTTAAATCTATGTTGTCCACATCGCCGGCTTAGAATTTTTAACATTTTATTTTGAGATAACTATCTTAATCTCTGAAATATTTAAATTACATGTACATTGTACTTAGGTAAGCTCGCTGGCAAAAAAAAATGTATACAAGAACCAAGGACGTATATGAGAAGGATAAGTCACACTGGGTTATGGGGGAGTACAACGCAGGAGCTTTTGTGTTTGTGCACTGACCGTGACGCTGGGCGACGACCGTTTTCCTTTGATATACGCCGGCGCAGCCTTTGATGTAGCTTGCGGGTGCGAGGGTTACCGTCTTACTTTCAGAAGCGGGGCCGTCATTTCATGAGCTGTCGTGTTTTTTAACGAAAATTTAAGGCATGTCTTCTAAATCTTCCGTCCTTTAAGCAAGTAATAAACGTTGTGAAATCTAATAAACTTTACATTGGTGTTTCGTTTGACTTGATAAGACATATATATCAAAGGAAAATCAGCACGTCCAATGCCACGGTCAGTGCACAAACACAAAAGTGCTTGTGACGTATTTGTCCAAATTCCAGCTTGACTTAATAATCTTCTCATCTACATCCTTGAGGTATGAAACTCCAAAGTCCATTACTTTTAGGGACATAGCCTAAATTAACAAATTTTGGAGTTCCATACCTTTCTCTAATATATATTATATACAAATATTTCATAGGTTACCTTGCTCTACTTTATAATCTTTAACTAGACAGGCAGATGGCGGTAATTAACAAGTGTTATATTGCATGAGGCCGGAAATTACCACCACTAAAGGGTAAATATTATGAACTAAAGCACAGTAACCCCTAAAACATTTTTTTCAATACATAATCTAAAATTTCAGCGTTTTTGATATCACCAGCACAATGAAATCAACCATCTGCTGTCGCTATATTGTGCCACAAACAACAGTGACAATGACATCTGAAACTGAACATGAATCTACTGTGACACCATTATTATGTTGCTTAATATTATGATGATTCTCGGAATTCATTGTCCTTTTCTTCAAAATAAATAACAATAGCAAGGTGTAATCGTAAAGTCGTGCAATATAACATCTCGAACCATGCATTATACACGGTAATGTTTCCATGAAAGTGTGTGATATAACTTTGAACTGTGCAATATAACTAGGTTTTATTGAATGGTTGGTGTATTATTTGAAAATATTACCTTTCTTCATATGCTAGATTGGTGTAAGCAAATTATATTATGAATTCATAGATGTATATTCCGAATTTGCATATTACAGAGTTATCTGCACCTGCGAGTAGTTATTAATTGTGACGTCATTTGTTTAAGAGTGTAACCGTCATATCTTTCGGAGAAAACAACGTGAACTGCACTCGCAAAATAATGACGTAACAATTGATACCTATCCGCAAGGGAACTAACTCTCTAATATACAATCCAAAGACGGAATATATTTGTCAGTGAGCTAAGTACCTGTGTTTTATATCAGTATGATTATTGTGGACATTAATTAACAAAAGCATAACATTTGTCTGACAGTAACGTACCTATATATAAAGTTGGCCTCACAGAATTCAGGTCATGTATGTGAAATTAACTCTAAAATAACAGGTGATTGAAAGAAAAGAAGAAAAATCACAAAATGTATCTGGTATTTAATCTATAGTATTCCTTTGTATACCTTTTTTTTATTACTTTATGGACCTATTAACAGCCAGGGTCATTTAAGGATGTGCCAGGTTTGTTGGTGGAGGAAAGCCAGAGTACCTGGAGAAAAATCACTGACCAGCGGTCAGTACCTGGCAACTGACCCACATGGGATTCAAACTTACAACCGAGAGGTGGAGGGCTTGTGGTAATATGTCAGGACATCTTAACCACTCGGCCACCACAGCCCTGCCATTGTATGTATACATGTATTGTATATATGCAGGTTTGCAAATGTCAGATGTCTTAATTATGAAGTCTTAATTAGTATTTAATAGTGTTTAAAGTGAACAGTCGGGCAAGGATGGCTAAAGTCGGTAAAAATGGTGTGAATGTATCCAGTATAATTTCTTATGAAATGGAAAATAAAATCTCTCGTCAAAATCTGTCTGCGTACGAAGAAATTAATTTAAAGTATTGAAATTCTAAAACGTCCTCCCGGCTCACTAAGTCCGTGGTTACATTTCCATGCAGCCTCGCTTTCAATGCTTTCAACTTTTCTTTACTTTAATGGTCAGAACTGGGAAACTAAGCAGAACTTGGCCGTCGTATTAATATGTGAGAACTTTTGGAAGGCCAATGAACGCATTTAGACTGGTTTTCTTTGCCTGACTATTCACTTTAAGAGTAGCTATTTAAGAGCAATAATCCATAGGGTTATAGTCTTATGTTCTAAATTACTTATAGTGTAATGTATTGAATATATATGGAAGAAATTAAAAATTACTTGTATTTAACTATGACTCAGTCTGTATCTTGTCTTTAGACTTAATTTACTCATGTGAAAAATTGATGCGGAATGGAAGCTGAGAAATACATCCTAGATGGACAGCCAGTTGTCCTTAACAATGTGATGAGAAGATGGCCTTCATTAGCCTGGACACCAGAATTCCTGAGTAAACAACTCTCACAACCCCTCTCATGTAAAATGACACCTCTCTTTGTAGGTAAGTGTGCAGTCACTATAGCATTTCTTATATATTTGTGTACATGTTTGAATACAGGTACAATAAAAACCTTGGGCACCCGAATACACAAAATAACATTTTATTACATGTATACTGTAGCTTATGATTTTAACGTTTATGTACCGTATGTCAATTTTACAGTAAAACCTGTCTGTTCACCTGTACAATGAAAAGAGAAAATGTCTTGCCTTGTGGTCCTGATACACAGGTCACATTGTGTTAGAATGTGTTATTTGGGAGACATTGAGGAAAGATGTGGTAATTAAGAGTCATACACATGATTACGTAGGTATGTATGTTGATATATATATTATTTTCATCTCTTTCAGGACGAGCACTGATGGAGACAGAGTGTATCCAGGAATCCCTCTGTCTTTCTGACTTTGTTCAGTGGCTCAGGGGAAGCATCAAGGCAGATAACCCACTAAAAAAGTATGACCGAAGCATGTTCTCGTGTTATCTTGACTACAAGTACATGCAGGAGATATTTACAGCAAAGCCGGAGCTACTGAAGGTTAATGATAAATTAATTGTTAAAATGTGTTATGGTTTGTGTTGAAATGGAAAAATTTGTAAGTAATGCAGTACCTATGTTCCTTTCTTCACTATCTTTCAAATAAATTTATGTGGTTGTATATGTAATTTATGTTAAGCTGTGATAACTGTGCTATTAAAAGAATGAGAAACATCTTCGGCTACGATCATAGTTGCCTCTTCTCCATACATAATTTTAAGATAAACATCTGTGGTAGCTGATCGAGTTTTTAACATGTCCCCAACCTATTACCTTAAGCCTCCACCTCTTGGTCATGAGTTTGAATCCCATGTGGGGCAGCTAGTTCCCATGCAGGTACTGTTCACTGGCAGTGGTTTTTCTTCAGGTTTTCTGGCTTTTCTCCACCACCTTTGTTAACCTAGCATATTCTTAAATTACTGTGGCTATTAAATAGAATGTTAAAACAAACAATCAAACATAAGACATTCATACCATTCTTATGGAAAATAAAGTATAATTGTATGTGATTGTTTGATTAAATTTACCAGTCAGTGTTATATGCCAGGATGGCCTCCCATGTATGTGTTGTGAACTTGTCAAGCATGTATGTAGTGTGTTGCCGAAAACACCCGGCTGCAAGTGTCACATTATACCTATAGTATGTGATTGTACATATTTTCACATGCTGATGGCTTTGAATAGGAATCTAAGAAAAATATACTTTTATCAAACTTAATTAATACCATTATCAGTTTTCATGTTACACATATATATCTAATTTTCTTAATACATGTACATATTAACAGTTTATCTGTATAGGAAATATGCTGGGAGAGTGTGGGCCTTAATGGACGAGACGGAGCAGAAAGTACACTGTGGCTTGGTAGTGAGGGCGCATATACTAACTGTCATTATGATGCTTACGGCTACAATCTGGTCGCTCAGATATATGGCAGGTATTTTGAATATCATAACTTGTGTCAAAAAATGAAGTATTATTTAAATAAAAATTACGCTTAAATACTTACAAAAAAAAAAAATGTTGTGAAATTATCAGTATTGTTATTTGTAATAAAAACATTTTTTCATGCAAGAAATAATAGTAAAGCTTTAAAGTCAAGAAATAAAATGAGAAAATAAAGAATCCATGAATATTTCATGTTTACAGTTCAAGAATTAAATAGATTACTCTTTTTCCGTAAGAATTCTAATACATGTTGTTGTACTTTGTATATATGCTAATAATAATATGTTTTAAAAAAATTCATAATAGAAAATAGGTCATTTTCCTCTAGTTTGTTTTGGTATATGTTCTCAGGAAACGATGGGTGCTATTTGCTCCTTCAGACACCCAGTATCTCTACCCAACAAGAGTTCCCTATGAAGAATCCAGTATATTTTCACAAGTTGATATAAAATCTCCAGGCCTAGAGGCCCATCCAAAGATTAAGGTACGGGGCATTGGGTATCTTTATATTAGCGACAGATTACAGTCAGTACTGGCCGCAGCTTGTACTCCATTTTGGCTTATACATGTACAAAAATTGAAAAATACTCAGGTGCGAATTATAATTCTGAAAATGCTGTACATTTTGTGTGTTCATTCAAAAGCCTGTTGCAGGTAAATGTTGCGTATTATGTTTGAAACTATTCAGAATCATAAGTGTAATCAGTAAACCTAAATATCAATTATTTATTTAAACTTGTAATTTCCTTATCATTTACAAGATGACCAATGTGTACGAGGTTATCCTGGAGCCGGGGCAGATCCTTTATGTACCAAGACACTGGTGGCATTATGTTGAGTGTTTGGAACCGGCTATCAGTGTCAACACATGGGTGGAACTGGTAGGTTTTACACACAGTACTAGACAAGCTTTCGGTGGTCTAAATTAAGGCCTGTATTTATATTTTAGTAGGAATGTGTCATAAATGGTAGGCAAGCATGTATAAGGCTAATGGCCTACAAATATCCTTAGGTTGAACTGGTAGGTCTTATAAATGGTAGGCAAAAGCATGTAGAGGTGAAGTGGTCTGTGTGTTACGGTACTACATAGAGGTAGTCAAGCTTTCGCTAAGGAGAACCAGAACCTCTTACAATGAGAGTTAAACATGAAAAGAGAAAATGGTAATTGTGTATATACCCAAAATGAAATATTTATTGATAATTTTTCTAGGTCTCATAAATGTTACTGCAGATACATATCAACTTGAATACTGCATAAGCAGACAGGACTCAATGCAAAGGTTCATATCTAAATACAAATCATATGTTGATTATACAT
The DNA here is from genome assembly GCA_004382745.1 of Argopecten irradians irradians. Taxonomy (NCBI): domain Eukaryota; kingdom Metazoa; phylum Mollusca; class Bivalvia; order Pectinida; family Pectinidae; genus Argopecten; species Argopecten irradians. The sequence continues at coordinate 546,980 of SAYR01073312.1, forward strand.
ACACTAAGATATGGCATAACATTGGCTCTCATACATGCATCTGGTCTTTTATACAAAATTTTACGAAATGATGTCATTCATGTCTCTAGGAAATTGATAGAGAGTCACGGTTTGAGGAGGCAGTTACCCGCAGTCTTTTCTCAAGTCTCTGGAGCTCTTCTATAGATATGGAGAGACAAGAAGATTGCCGGACACAAAGAGCTGACACCATCCCTATAGGGGAGACCAGCCCACGCCATTGGATCAATCCAAAAGAGGTGGGTTTATATACATGTATACACGTGTATAAAGGTTCTGAGCAACCTGTCATGGACAGAATGAATCTTGTTCTCTTTTGTCTTGTTATCCTATCCACATATCGGTGCATTCAAGTTCAGCAAGCTAAAGGTTTTAGTGCGAGGTCTGGCTATAGCTGGCAAATTTATTCAATACAGATATAAAGGTTTAAGTAAGATTTATTTTGAAATAAATGTAATAGGATTCAACTGTATAAATATTTCAGTAATATACTGTATTAAATGTAATAGAATTCAATTGTATTAAATATATTACAGTCACTGTGATAGCCTAATAGGATTCAACTATATTAAATGTAATAGGATTCAACTGTATGAAAGGAAAGTGTATACACATATAAATTAATGATTTGGTATATTTCAGGAGATCTGGGACATCACCCAAAACAGTATTGTACTGAATGAAGCTTATAAGGCATTGAGAAAAAGTAACTATTCAGGTCTGCCTCCGAGATCAGATCATGGATGTGACAAGATCACTTCTGACACCACTTGCCGTACCAACAGTAATAATCAACACAAGGAGAGAAACTTGGAAATGTTTGCAACACACTTCAGAGGAAAGATGGTACATTTTACAAACCAACAGCATTTAAATGTATCTCTTAAGAAGAGTTGTATTAGATGTCCAGACTTGAACCAGGAACAGTGCTGCAAAAAGCATGTCAACATGGCAATGGTAAAGTGTATTGTTTCCAGTATCAAGGAAGAGGGCTGTAATAACCACAGTGTCACATCAGCTAAAATTCTTACCAAGGAAAATCGTATTGCAACTACATCAACTTACCAATCAAATAATAGCTCAGATATCAATTCTGCTAATACGTATTTAAAAAGAAAACATGGTGATGAGATCTATTCAAAGGATTTCAGTCCTGTCAAAGTGTCCAAATCCACACCCGTATCTTGTGAACAGTTAGTAGATGACTCTGTGTTAATGGAGACTCTCTCTAGCCAGAATACAAAATGTAACAGCTACAATAAGACAGTACGTGAACCATGTAAGATAAAATCAGATTTTCGGTGCTGCGACCAGGATGGTGATGGGCAGATGTGCCCGTCTACTTCACAGTCAGATGTTACTATCACTGCAGTGACAGCACAGCCATTCATGACATGGTATTCTATGAAAAATAGTGGCGACAGAAAATCTGAAAGAGATATCGTTGAAAGTATGAGTGGAAGTTTTTCTAAATCATCACAGGAACTTCTTGGCAACAGCTTGGTGGAAAGGACGAGTCTTCGTGCAAACTGTACATGTAATGAATCAGATGTTAACAGTGAAGTGTTCTGTGATAAACAAGAAACATCTAAACTTTATGGTTGTGATAGTGATACAGTCTGTGAGTCATCTGTACTTAAAAATGAATCAGGTGAAACAGTAAGTTACCAAAACATGTTGACATTTGAAAAATTTGTGAAGTGTGCAACGCATCCAGATGTTATTGACACCATAATAAAAGTTATAAAAAACAGTATGGAAAATGACTAGTGGTTCAGGGATATCTTTAAAGTTATTTTGTCTGTCACTCCTTATACCAATACCTTACCATAGTCACCATGACTACCTATAGCCCCATTCTCGAGAATCCCTCTCCATGGTGACAAAAGTTCTTTAGTAAATAGTTACAAATATTTCAGAGTACTTGGTATCAATATCATACTGGTATAATTTTCTTTCTTTGAAGTGAATTCTCAGGTGATCTGAACATTAAAATGTGGCGAATATGGTACATTATCAACTACATATCAAGGTCAACAGTAAGTAATGACAAAAGGTGAAATAAATATATGTTTTACCTTAACTTTACCTTGTCTTTTTTATATTGCCTTAGAAGAACAATATGTGGTTCAAAAAGTTTTCAACACATTTTATCCCTAGTTGACTTCTACATTATTCCAATATTGCTTGCTTATGAAATTGTCATCCATTAAAACAGATTTGAATTTTCCAATTCTTTTGAATACGCAAGAATACGCAAGGGGTGAAGAGAAACTTAAGGATGGTGGAATGAAAGACTATCAAGATAGTAAAGAAAATAATCACTCTTGACCTTTTATCAAGGTCAGAGGTCAATATGCTGAAACTTAATAGCAACTTCTGACACAATGAGAAAGAAGTCCACAGATTTTACTATTTGACACGTCTTGATGAACATTTATCAAGAGTGTGTAAATATGACATTAAATAAAGTTCAAGGTCATTAATGTGAACAACCTCGGTAGCCTTTCATCCTAGCATACTTATAACAGGTCCATTACCTGGTTTCTAAAACAATTTATTATTGAAAGATCGTAACAGATTTGACTCCTGTGACTTGGTCTGAAGGTCTATTGAATTCCTTTTAAATTTTTAACCCTTCATTTACTGGACCAACGTCAGCCAGGTCTCTTAATATTGGGTTTTAATTTTATTATGAAGTTTCTAGCAAGATGGGTTTTTTTGGGGTTTTTTTATTTGTTTTGTTGAAAAACCAGCCAGCTGCTAAATATTTAATGAAATAACACACTATAACATATACTCATCCATTGGATGGGAAGGCTAAAAAAAAAACACCGAGGTTTAAAAGATAAATATGAACACAGTTTTTATTTCAAAAGTACTATTCATCTGAGTGTACAAAAAATATGTCTTGACAAAGTTGATGTACATCAATCAGATATTGTGATTGTGATAGGATTTTACACATGATACAAAAACACAAATTCATTGCCTATCTCATTGACCCACACACACAATTTATGTGATTACACATGATACTCACACTAGATCCATACATATGTTATCTGAAAGCAGGTGATCGTTCACCACTGGGATTCTGGGATCATATTCTATGCTTAGTAATAAAATGAAATTAAAATATTCCTTTGCTCCAAAGAAAGCATTTCTTATAAGATTATATTTGTAAGAGACAATTGTATCATTGCACTAAGAAAAAAAAGTCTCCTTTTATAACACTCTCATTATCATTTGAAGCACAGACACTGTGAGATACAAATTCAGGCTATTTAACTATTAAAGATGATGGTCATTATACAAATGTGATGTCAAACATCAACACCAATCCAGACTTACTAGGTTATTTCAAAATCAAATACAAGTGCTCTACTTCAAGTCTTCAATACAATGTACTGATTGATATACATAATATGTATTTTTATAGACCTTTTCAAAATTTTACTGCCATCTTTTACATAAAATTCATAACAACTAAAACCCTCGTATACTGGTACAACATAAAACATTCACACTTTTCTCCTGTTAACCATCCCTTCTTGAATACCATTATAAAATCAGCTTTCTCTCCTGATACTGTCAAGTCTTTCATCCACTACATGTAAAATCATCATTCCCATTCTAATACTAAAATTCTTCATACATACTACACAAAAAATTACATTTATTTTCTGTTCATCACCATTCTCACATATAGGTTGTTACATACACAACCTCCCAATCTGAGTTCTTTCCCCTTACATTCCAAAGACTAGTTCTAGTAATATACCTGACTGGCATGTTAGATACATAGGACTAGTGTCACTAACGCACGTAATACACCAAGGCCACAGAATCTACGCCGAACCTCTTAGAAGAGGTTCTGATACATTAATAATCAACAACATTAACAATATCTTAACAATGAACCAACCAATCCTATACATAGTATATTAACAGGTTAAAACATTGGGTGGGTTCCAGGCTTTTTGGCATTTGAACTTCTCTGTGACTATTGTTTACACTTAAAATATTTGAATTTGTGAGATAATTTACCAATTTATATTATTCAAAGATTCAAAGAATACAAGTTCGGAAACGAAATAAGTCTAATACAGAGGCCCGGATACAACACAAGTAAAAAAAAAAATGTCATCTTTTGTCCCTAGTGTTTCTGAGATATTATCTAATACTTTACCATATATACAATGCACATATGTGTATCTAAGTGAACTTATTACAGGAGTGTTATTGTGCAGGAAGTATTCCCTTGATTAAATATTGTTTCTATTGTCACTGAGTTTATCTCTGTTTAAATATATAATAACTGTGTAAATTAGAACACTCCAAAAAAAGCTTTTTCTTTTTTTTTTGCAGCACTGGGGAAGAGATAAAAGCTCCTTTTTTTGCAGCACTGGGGAAGAGATTCATACAAATCAAGTATATTTATACATTTTGTATTTGGACAAAGTAAATAGAGTATATTGTGATGGATTTAGTTCATGCATAAATGGTCTGTTCTCAAGACCAAATAATATCCAATTCAGCAAATTAAATGTCGCCTACTGTAGGTGTTTGGTGATAGTGTTAATACTTGATGGGAAGCTGTTCACCATATTTCAAGAGAGTCATACAACAGGTCAGTGACAGTCGTCACGGAGGGTGCAGGGACATACTCGGAGGGTCAGGGACAGTTTTAACTGAGGGTGTTGGAGTGTCGGGGATAGTTTATCACTGAGGGGGTAGGGGCATACTCCTTGGGTCAGGGACAGTTGTAACTGAGGGTGTTAGAGGGTCGGTGATAGTTTATTACTGAGGGTGTAGGGGCATACTCCGTGGGTCAGGGACAGTCATAGGTGTGTCCAGGTTCTGTTGTAGCTGTAGAAGCCAGCGTTTGGTGGAGTTATCATCTTTGAGACAGGGAGAAAATGTTGCATCCTTCAGTTGGTCCGGAAGACACTGACGCAGAGCTTCCTTGGCTCTGTAACAATCAAAATATTAATGTCATTAAATAAGGACCCAATTGAATACTTGTCACAGCAAAATCTGTCAGTACTTTTAGATTTTACAGACTCCAAATAAAGTAATATAATGTAATGCAAGAACTTCTTACCTCGGATTATCAGAGAGGCGAAGGTAACATCGCACTACATGTTTCAACAATCGGGCTGATGGCTCCTTGGATAGATGTAGCACCATTTTTCCCTAAAAAAACAACCATGCATTGGAAATAATGATCTGTTTCAGTTTTCGCTATATAAACAAAAGATCTCAGAGGGATCTTGGCGCCACAAAAGAATGATATATGTCTGACAATGGAAAGAAGGATCTTTTCCCTGCTTTTCAAACTTTTTCAAACATACTACATATAAAATTTGAGACAGATTGCTTCAGTACTTTCTGAGAAACAGCGGTAACCAATTTCAACGATGAAATCCAAGATGGCTGCCTGTTGGCCATCTTGTTGACCGATCAGTTACAAAATGCAATATGCACAACTAGGACCTTAGGGGAAGCTACATATGAAATTTGAGACAGATCCCCTTTGTACTTTATGAGAAATAGAGGTAACAAACCCAACTGCCGGTTGTCCATCTTGTTGACCGATCAGTCCTAAAATGCATTATGCACAAAGGCCTAAGGGGAACCTACATATGGAATTTGAGACAGATCCCTTTAACACTTTCTGTGAAATAGTAGTAACAAACTTCATCTATCAAAATCCAAGATGGCTGCCAGGCGGCCATCTTGTAAACCGATAAGTCTCCAATTGTATTATGCACAACAAGGGTCCTAGCTATATAGGGGAACCTACGTATGAAATTTGAGACAGATCTCTTCAGTAATTTCTGAGAAAATAGCGGTAACAATCATCATCTGCCAAAATCTAAGATGGCTGCCTGGCAACAATATTGTTTCAGCATGACACTCATAGAGCCCTAAGGAAACCTGAGACAGAACCCTTCAGTACTTTTTGAGAAAAAGCAGTAATGAGCATTGTTTTGGACAGACGACGGACCACGAGCGAAAGGCGATTTGAATAGCCCATCATCTGATGATGGTGGGCTAAAAATATTTCTTAAAAAGTGAACTAAATAGTAAATTTTAAACCCTATTTTCATCTTTCTTAAGGTCGTCAACAGAATTTGAGGGTAAAATATACAGAAGAATACCAGGTACAGTACATACCCTGTATAAATGTATATGGTATTGGGGCAATTCCACTAAATGGCATTATACAAATACAAATTATAATTACAAAAATTGTAGTTGGTTGTCTTCAAACAATTATTGATTTTGAATATCATCAGTTCCTAACACTAGTAGACAATATCAAACAAAATAGTAATCTAGTCTATTGAAACCTGTTATAAGGAGTTTTTTGTCATAAGATTGGAAAGTTATGTAAAGAGAAATATATATATATGTACACAGTCATGGTTTTAATTTTGAGTCAATTTAATACTCACCAGTATCATAGCCACATGAGAGAAGCGTTCATATGTCTGACAAATGTAGGACAGTCCCATCTCATCCAACAAAATCTTCTGCAGGATAAATGTTGCTACCTGTAAACATAAGGCAAATTGGTTTAAATATAACTAAAGGCCCACCAAGTCAAAATACGCTGAACTAATTTATGTAACTCAATTTCATCTACCGTAATTGCTGAAATTAGTGCCCAGGGCGCTTGAATAATTACAACAAAGGGGGACACTTATTAATGAACCTAAATGAAAATATTGTACCCGAAAAAAGTCCACATTACTTTTAATCTTTCTGTACTCATGGTACATTAATCTGTTACAGTAATTGCATATGCCTTTTATCCTATGAGTTGTGATTCCCATGTAAAGGACTTGTTCATGTAATATATGAGGGGGAGGGGGGTTAAAATATCAATATAAAAGCTCAATACTTGCTCCAAAGGGCAATTTACATTTCCCTACTCACTGTCTTAGACAACTCGCTTCCCGACTCCATGATCCTCAGACAAAGGGGAATAATCTCTGTTGTCAGCAGGAAATTGATCACTTCTTGCTCATCAGTCTATAATGAATTCATGTTATGATTTAAATCAAAGTTTACATTTTTATCATTTAAAATATGTCTTCTTAATCAACGTCAAATAAAAGTTGATGTGACAAAATACATTTGTATGGAACTGTAACATAACGTTCTAACTATTTCAATTTACAAAAATGAAAGTTATATATCATTTAGCTACTTTTTTTCTTTTCATGATGAGGGAATTTCAATGACATACATGTATATAAATTTTCAGGAGTTGCTTTGCAAAGAAACTTTTCTTATACATGTATTAAAATTTAAATTGACATTATCTATGGATTTAATTTTTTTTATTTAGTATAATTAGTTTTAATTTTGAAAGATAGAATTTAGTTTATAATAGAGTAATTTCTAATAAAACATAATCAATATCTAATGTTCAGTACATGTATATCTGTCATTATTACACCAAACATAACAATGACAGAAGAAGTGTGAAAACATTGTCCACTCCAATATCACTACATGTACCATAGAATTATGCCAATATAACAGTATGTGTGTCCTCTAACTGACCTTCACTAAAGCTCCTATCACACCCAGACTTGTTAGACGTAGATACTCAAATGGTCGAGTCTTACTGACCGTGTGTAAAAATGGATACAGGAATAATGGAATGTGGGCTGTAACATAAAAGGAAACTGATTAACAAATTTTATCATACGACAACATCAATTTCGTTCCAGAGTCAGTTTTTATGCCCTGAATTATTGATAATTGATTTTAATTGAAACAAACTGCAAACAGCAGTAATCCTGATTATTTGTGTGTTTTGTACTGGCTAACGGTTAAAAAACTCCATATGTATAAGACATAATAACCAATGCTGGTTAAAGTAAGGGTATTATGTTATATGTTAAATAATAGAAATGTATGTTAGAAACAGCATTAGTGTTCACCTATTATCACTCAAAAAGCTGTGTTTACTATTGACACAAATCACAAGACTATGAATATTGTAAATGGAAAAATACATAAGAACATATCCAAATATTCATTTTTACTTCAATATGAACTACAGCCTTTTTCTATGTTCTATAAAAATCACAGTTTGGATCAAAATCAGCTTACCCTGCAGAAAGGCTGACCTGGTCTCTGGGTGAGAAGCAACACACTGTAATAAAGCCAGGGCATTACACACTCGGTTAGACTGGTGGGCCTATAAAAATAAATGGTTTACTATTATCTTTTTATTCATTTCAAATCTGAAAACACATAATGATATAAATCATACAGTTTATATATATATATATATAAGAAATAAAAACAATAACGACTGACTAGTGAGCGCTTTCGCCCCATTCAAGGGAGCTCTTCAGACTGTTTATTGAAGACGTATTATGACGTCATAATTCATGACATCATTTGCAAAGAGACAAGATATAAACAATCAATGAGGAAGAATACAAAGAATACAATGTCGGATTAAATAAAAGACAAAACATGAAAATATTTCCTGCGCTCGGTAGGATTCGAACACGCCATATGCTGAGCAAAAGACAGGGCCATTAATCGATTGAGCTACATCTACATATATAATACTTTTTTCCGAAAAAAAGTACCATAAAGTCAACATTCAACTATAATGTTACATTCAACAAAAATAGTTCAGTTTGAATGAGCACTGTTCAAACTAGGTTTTGGAAGTCTGATTAATTCAGATTCCTTAGCCTCGCGTTTGACAACATCCGCATCATTCATCTGATATAAAGGGAAAATTTTGAACTCTCCTTTAGAACATTCATGTATATGTTTACTTACAGGTAAAAATCGTAAATGATCAGTCCGTATTTGCTGTCTGTGCACTGTCATTCTTGTTCGTAATTCAGTACCCGTTTGACCGACATAAAATTCGGAGCATTTACCACAAATCATTACATATATTACGTTACTAGATCTACAATTCATATTCTTTTTTACTTTGAAAGTAAAACCAGTTTTTAATGTTATCTCACTTCCTTCTACAATGTACTTACAAATCCCGCAACGAGGAGTGTGACACTTAGGAACACAAACATAAGATGAACTTCTTATAGATTTCGTCCGTAAGGATTTTTCTTTAAATTTATCATATATATATATATATATATAAATACTGCTGTATTCTTTTAATATGAAATTTGAAACAAAGATTATGTACATATAGTTATTAAGTACATTGTACAATGAATGTACTTTTTTAATCTCACTTTCGAATATCAATGCAAAATCTACCAGGATATTCAATAAACTTTATAAATCAAAATCTAATGTAACACAGGGATTTTTATTTTGTGATTTAAAGAAATCATTTAATTCTACAGTGTATTATTAAACTGTGCATAACTTTAAGACAGTTCTGTATCAACTGTGAAATTTAATTATACACAGATGGTTTATAGTTATCTGTTGTGCATTCACTCTATGCTTCAGAAATTTCAAATGTCATCTCATCTAAAAAATATATCCTGTTTGTGACATACCGTGAGATGGGGTGGGTTAATGGCTGGGTAGATATTAACAATTTCCTGGAGCAGTGCAGCCACTGTACCAAATGAGTGCCACAACATAGGAGCCAGATCCGGGACAACCTCCCTTTTTTTGCTGAAAACAAATATATGTGTGGGTAATTGTAAGATGTAAATTTAAAGCAGCTGACTAGTTAAACATCCCACCAGGATTAATTAAGATCTCTCTACAGCTATCAGCTTGAAAGCTCCATGCCAGATGCTATAATGCTTTCATTGGAAATAGGGATTAACAATTATCAATGTTTGTTAGACAGACTCATGTTTGCTATAAATTTTCATGCTAGAAAGAAAAGGTAAATTTTAACTTAAATTTAACTTAAATTTTCACTACAACATATTATCATAGGCTCATTCGACATATTAAGCATCAAAACTGATGACGGTTTCAACTGTATGACTATGGTATCTTTATTTGTACCTTAGTTCTTGTAGAGCATTTTCCCTGGTGTCAGGGCCAGTTAGTTCCACAATCCAAAGGTATATCTTCTCACGATCAACCTGAGACATGACAGCTGGTACTCTGTCCACTTGGGACATGACTGGAGGTCCGGAAACGGTTGGACCAGCTGGACCCTGGCCTCCCGTGGTATTCATCATCCCTTGTAGCAACTACAATAGCGAAAGTGAAAACAGTAAGGGAAGCTCATACATAAATATTTACCTTTATAAATGACTCAATTGATCTTGAAGATTTTCATTTCATGTATTCCAGATGGTACTTCAGTAAGACATGTTTATAATTGATTCATGGTTACAATTATTGCATAGTAATATTTTCATTCCCCATGATGCATCAACTAAGGTTCCTATAGAAGATATCTGTAATTTTTGTATAACAAACTATGCTCATATCAAAGTGATTTTGCAAGGGGTCAATTATAACCATGCATGTTTCACTGTACCAGCTGAGCATGTTTTATGTCCAATAATGACTATCATTAATAAATATCATTAGTAAATATGTAACCCTTGTGAAAAAAAGTTTTTATTACTATTATCATTTAATTGAGTCCTCGTCCTGCCGAATGCTCTAGACCTACTCACACATGATATAATATTTTTCACATGTATATTAGCTACTGTGGTTGTTGCCCACCACACATTTTTTTTTAATTTTGGACCTCTCACTAGCTGTACCTGGTCTGTCACTGACAATCAATCCAATTCAGTCCAGCTACACAAATGCATCAAATTAAATCATATCAGAATTCGATCTACCTGGTATTGCATTTAATTTTGAAACTCAGAGCTTTTACTCACTGCTTTGGGAATGGGGCATGTGGCTTTGACTTTGGGAAAATGTGCGACAAATTAAGATTTGGAAAAAAATGTAAAATAACTAAATTCATGCAACATAGCTATTTGTGTATATTTTTCAAAGAACTTTGATTTTGGGAAATATAGGGCTTGAATTGGAAATAATTTAGAGGTTTTGCCATGGGGAATGGGGCCGAAAATCTGCCCCAAATCATGCTGAAGCCCTGAAACTATAGCCTAGAAAACAGAGAATCTCTGTGGTCTCAGGCCACAGAATTACCACTTGACATGTACATCAATCCCTGGTAATGGGGAGAGTATAGATTTAGAACATGTACATACAATATATGTACTGCAGCCAACCGGGATTGAACCCAAGGCCTGGCTCAGACTTAGCTTACTGAGTGAAATAAGAAGATCTATGTAATTACTTTGTAACATTCATAATTAAAACTTAAAGTTCATATAAATTTTCAACCCATGTTCGCAAAATTCAGAGAAACATTTCTGAAAAGTATAAATTTCTCCCCCCCCCCCAATTCAAAAACAACTCTGTACCAATACACATTTTTAATATCTTATCCCAATGCCATGCATAACATCATAACGTATGAAGTCCAAGAATAAGTTATCCTTAAGATTATAAATTAGTAACTGTATCGATTAGGAATTTCATACATGTATGATAATTGGCCCAATCATCGAGGAGGCGCTTTCACCTCCCTTTATCATTTTTTTTAATAAAGGCACACTAATATGGCATAATTGATTTATAACAAGTCCAGTTTCCATACTTATAAAAATATTTTAGTATTGAAAATAAGAAATACATGGTTTCAAAATTGTTTTGCTTAAGTAACCGGCCAGAGAAAACAATAAAAATGACGACTTGGGAAGGAAGTCTGCATTGAATACTCATCCAAATCGTTGCTTGTTAGAAATTGCATTCTGAACAGAATACTCAATTAAACATTATTTAGCCATGTATATGGAAGACACAAACTTTTATGCAAAGCAGTTATGCTTACGAAGTGTATAAATGTAAACGAAAGAAAAAGGGCAAACTCACCAATGCGTTACCGGAAATGAAGTATTTATTATAATTTTAGTATGGCAGCCGGTGAGCTACGAAATAGATCCGGAAAATCGCTTTGTGAAAAGAAAAAGGTTTTATTTTCAAAATACCAGAAAAAATATAGGACACACATCAGCAAATTTTTAAGGTCTTAAAGATATTTCAAAATGCGTTTTAGAAGGACGAAGGATGAATGATTGAACCTTGAGGAATCCATCCATTCAGTGTTGTCGCTAGCGGAAAATGACATGTGCCGCAGCACAGGGCCTTGTTACTATTGATGATATATATAAGATAGGTCACGTCTATTTACATACATTACACGTAATGTACGTAAATAGACGTGACCTATCTTATATATATCATCAATAGTAACGAGGCCCTGTGCCCGCAGTTTGGCGTACGGGCCTTTCCGAAACGGCTGTTAATTTTTAAAATGGGAATGTAAAACGAGATCGATATTTCTGTAGAGGCGCAAAAGTTATTAACTTAACGTTAATACTACAAGTATCATCACCTTCTGAACAATTTAATTAAAATAAGTAAACTGTTATTAGCGGTAAAACTGGTTTTACCAGCTATTGTGATCGCAATTCCGGAAGTTCGCTTGAACTAGTTCAAGTTTTTTTTTTTTGTCTTATTTTCCAAAAGTTCATTCCAAACATAAACATGTATAGCATATACACTAAAACCTCACCTTACTGCCACCTCAAAAATTACTAACATCCCGCTATTACGGGCACTTATTTTCAGTCCCGTTTTTTTTTTTCAATATAAGTCTTTATATATTGGTCGTTTCAGTAATACAATTCAATTCAATTCATTTTATTCCGTGGACCTTACGGTCCATAAGTACAAATTACATCATGTAAAGTATACAATTGATATAACAAAAGAGATGGAGAGTGATTTATATAATAGACTAGATATTAAATATTAATACGATCACACCGCTAATTCGTATTACGACCAGTTTTCATAGTCCCAACGACCACTAAATTAGCACTAATTGACGACGGGCACATTTTGATTGATTGATGGGGCTTAACGTCCTTGTTTCGGTTATAACCGAGCCTAGGACACAAGACGGGCACATGTGATGACTTCACACCTCGCTGTGCCTCACATTCCCGCACGCAGCGACCCGTGAACAACTGCCCGCAGGAACATCAGTCAGTCTTTTGTTTCCGTCGACCTTATTTTCAGATTATCTACCTTTTGGTGTTCTCTGAACGCCAACATATTTATCAACAATACGTAGGTGTTGTTTTAGGAAACAATAGGAAGGCAATTATATACTGTTTCATATAAGCTGTCTTTATATTTTCACCTGTATAGTCACCCGAGATTTACCTGTATTTCAATCAGTATCATAGGTAATATTGTTGGGTTTTGGAAAATAATTCCTTCAATATATATCTTACAATATACAATGTAAATTATCAATTAAAGATTATCGGTGTTTTAATATACATAAAATCATAAACATTGAAAATGCTAAGAATTAATAAGGAGCTACATGCAGATTTATATTAAGAACAATGCATTTTTTTCACAAATCATATCTTAATTTTATCAGAAAAACAGGTTTCTCAATCAATGTATATTCTAATGTAACTGTATTCTGTATTGAAATAGGAGTTCTCCAGGGCTACATTCTTAGCCAACTTTCATTTCTTGTGACCGCGCATAGTTGATTTCTGTTTTGGCATAGACGTACACCGTTAAGTATTGGTTTTAAATGCTCTATATGTATTTTAGATACAAAATATTTTTAAACGTCACCTAATAATGAAAAAATACTATATGAAATGAGATTGAAGACTGTTACTTTGGGTTTTAACCATGTATATTCATTTTAATACACATTATACAAGCAAAATTATTTCAAGTCCATATGTTGTAGGTTTTTTAGTACTTAGAATACCAAATTAACAGTTTTCGTCTTTTTTTCTGTTTAAAGATTATAGTACATATACCGATTTGTATCTAATAACAATGTTTGACCGAAAATCAACCATAGGAGAGAAATTTATATGTTATTTCTAACATATACAAAAATATATTATTTTACTGGCTGTTAACGGACAACAGTTTAATTATTGGGTGCTCCTTTGCTATAAAGACATACATTTACATTATAATGTAATATCACGCTGATCTAGAAATACCATCTTAGGATAAGAAAGCAGGAAAATTACATAATTGTGATAAATGATGCATCCTATAGCTAATGCAGCTTTCAAAATATAGTATATGTTCTGTTAACTTAAAAAGGTCAGTCAAGTGCAAGTTATACATTTTTAAAGTTTGGAAATCATATTTGACACAAATAACTTACTCTTTAGGTAATTAATGCAGATGTTACATGTGCTATATATGTATATAAGGTCACTTAACAGACATATATGGAAGACCTTGTTGAAAAAAATCACGTTTCAGCAGGCAAAAGGCATTATATCATTTCAAATTTTTAATCAAATTGGTGTTACATTAAGTTGAAATAAGATGAATTCTTTTTGGATATTTTTCGTTGATATTACTGAATGGGAAAGTTTACTTCCATGTGAAATAGGTTTCAAAGAATTTTGCTTGATTTTAGTATCAATCTATTGAAAATCTAATGAGATTTATACCAGATATTTTAGATACGTGTATATCAAGGAAATCTTTAAAATTCTTGAAATAAAATCATTGGGAATTAATATAATTTCATTTACAGATTCTATTGTTATATTTTCATAGATATTTACAGAAACATATATTATGTATATATGTATCTAATATTAAATCTGAACACTTATTTGAAATAAAAAATTAATCAATATACATTTAGATAAGTATCAACACGGGTAACTTTTACAGGTAAATTTACCTGTTGGCATTGGGACTCCTTTTAGGAAAAAAAACTATAACCTCTGTCACAACAAACTACCTTACAGGTAAATCCAAAATGTTGGCGTTCAGAGATACACCCACTAGGAGAGTGTTAATAGCCTTCATTTGTATACTTGTGATTAACGGTACCTGGCAGTTGATGTGATCGAAACCACAAATAATGCAACATTCTTTCGTTATCCCTGGTGGCGAGATCGAACGATTTAGGTAGTTCTTTCAATTCAATTCAATTCAATTCATTTTATTCCGTGGACCTTACGGTCCATAAGTACAAATTACATCATGTAAAATATACAATTGATATAACAAATGAGATGGAGAGTGATTTATATAATAGATAATAGATTTCCAGCCAAATGTCTCAACTTTTTAACTTTTCAGACCTTTTCTTAAAAGCAAAATGAATAAATTTACCAGTATTTTGTAATTCTTTAACGTTGTTAACGCTTAATAATTTAACTAATTTAAAAACACTTGGTCTTCTGTAATAATATTTCTTAATATACAAAAATCAACATAAAATGGACATTGTAATAGAAAGTGATATTCCTCTTCAAGTTCATTTAAATCACAACATGTACACAATCTATTCTCTTGTGGGATATTTTGTTTTCTACCCTTTTCAATATTCAGATTGTGTGCCGAAATTCTTATTTTGGTTATACATTTTTTATATACAGTGTCAATAGGCTTTCTTAAATAAAATTGTAAACAAAAATTATCATTTAAATGTTTTTCTTGTTCGTACGTGTAACGCCACTGGAATTAAAATTCTCTAATGTATGAGATATATTGATCTTATTTCAGATTTTTATGAAATCATCTCATTTCAATAGATGTGTCATCTATTTTGTTGCGGTAAACATATGTCTAACAATTGGTGTTTTCGTAAGTTAAAAATACGCTTGACTATTGCACAGTAATCTTTCAAACACTTTACCGATTGTGATCGTAAGTTATTATTTGACCAATCATTGCACGGTGCGGGATAATTCAAAACGATTTACGTAAATATTTTGTAATTTACACAGATCAATACCAATTTTAAAAAATCGGGAGGTGTAAATGAAATTGTAATACATGTACGTAATATTTACAAGATCTTTTATACTAGGTACATGTACTTATATGATTTGTAACACATTGGTTTTTTTCAAAGTAAACTATCATGTCAGAGTAAATTTGCTGAGTGAATCTGCTATAATATATATTGAAACCACTGAAGCTTACAATTTTTCGTTACTGTAAAGGACATTTTAGAAACATCAACCCATTTCAAATCATTCGACTGAACTAAGTCTTCCCATCTTCTCCTCTCGGTAGAAGTTATGCTATTTTTTAATTACATTGTATAGATCAATATGAAATATTTAATGTTTGTAGGAATAAAATTTGACATATTTCAGAGTCAGCTTAATCCAGGTATTCTCTGATAGCAGATAATAAAACCGTGTTATTTCACAAAGTTAGTGCTAATCTGGTAGATTTGTATAAATTCATCAAAACAGTAAAAAGTAAACGTGTCACTATCCTACATCAATTCATATACTACAATTTTGTTTTTCTTGAACCAAGCCTTATAAGAACAGTTTTGCCACCAATAGTCAAATTTCAAAGTAAATTATCATTCTAAAGTAAAATTTCTAAGTGAATTTGCTATCCAAATTTTAAACCTATACTTGCTGCAAATTTTGCTGAACAACTTTCCATAATGTTTAATGAGAAGATATTTACAAATTGTAGTTAAAAAAGGACGCTGATGACAATATCTGCCATTTAGTTAACTCGTGCCATTACCGTTTATTAGGATATATGTTGTGATGTACTACAAACTTGATAGACATAGAGAAACAATATTAACATGTTTTGATAAAAATCATCCATTACAAGTCACCATAGTGCATAAAACTTTTTTATACAAACTTGACTTAGGCAACATAAATACTTCCTCTTTGATTGAAGGTTCTGCACTGAAATGCATTATGTGTATATAGAATAACTGGACCTGTACAAAATGTGAGAAAATAAATCAATGGGATAAATTATTACTTTAAGAAAAACCCAATTACTTGTATTAGTTTTTCAGCCTTAGTTTAAGTCCTGTATTCTTTGGATCGTTTTCTAATTTGCAGTTATACTGATAATATAACCATTGACTTATCAATCTTTAACACTCGAATCAACTCCTATCATCCAGAAGTTTTACCGCTGCAGTACTGTCAGTACTTTGATTTTTATAATACGCGGGTCGTCCTATGTTTCCCGCCGTCGTCTTAAATACCGCGCGGTAGTTGATTACCACTGCGCCAGTCGGCAAAACAGCGAAATCATTCTTCACTGTTATCATACATTACGCAAGAAATCGTGCTTATGTTTGGTGTTTTTACCTCATCTTAGGCCATCGGTATATATTTTCTGTTGCTATTAATGGTTTAATTAAAGATACCTTTATGGCTTCCTCCGGAAAGGCAGTGGGCCTTTAA
This sequence comes from Argopecten irradians irradians, assembly GCA_004382745.1. Taxonomy (NCBI): domain Eukaryota; kingdom Metazoa; phylum Mollusca; class Bivalvia; order Pectinida; family Pectinidae; genus Argopecten; species Argopecten irradians. The sequence continues at coordinate 564,286 of SAYR01073312.1, forward strand.
AGGCCCACTACTTTTCTGAAACGACTTTTCATTTTTAAAATGGGAATGTAAAACGAGATCGATGATTTTGTAGAGTCGCAAAAGTTATTAACTTACTGTTAATACTACACTTATCATCATCTTCTGAACAATATAATTAAAGTAAATAAAATGTTAATTTTCATAACGCGGGTCGTCTTATGTTTCCCGCCGTCGTCCTAAATACCGTCCGGTAGTTGAATATCACTGCGGCAGACGGCAAAACAGCGAAATGAATCTCCACAGTTATCATAAATTACGCAGAAAATTTTGCATATGTTTGGTGTTGTTACCTCATCTTATGCCATCGATATGTATGTTCTTATGTTCTTGATGTTTTCAAGAAACCTTTAAATTTTGCGGGGCCGCGGTGGCCGAGTGGTTAAGATGTCCCGACATATTACCACAAGCCCTCCACCTCTGGGATGCGGGTTCGAATCCCATGTGGGGCAGTTGCCAGGTACTGACCGCTGGCCGGTGGTTTTTCTCCGGGTACTCCGGCTTTCCTCCACCAACAAACCTGGCACGTCCTTACATGACCCTGGCTGTTAATAGGACGTAAAACTAAACAAACCAAACCAAACCACTTTAAATTTTGCACCGGAAAGGTAGTGGGCTTTTAAACGGCTTTTAAATTTTAAAAATTGGAATGTAAAACGAGATTGATAATTTTAAAGAGTCGCAAAAGTAATTAGCTTACCGTTAATACTGCTCCTGCCATCACCTTCTGAACAATTAAATTTAAATTAATTAAATGTTAATTTTCATAACGCGGGCCGTATTGTGGTTCCGCCATCTTCCTAATTAATTACCGAGCGTTAGTTGATTATCACTGCGCCAGACGGCTATACAGCAAAATGAATACGCACTAGCTGTTTACATTATTTACGCAGAACATTTTTATTTATTTATTTTTATTATTATTTTTTTTTATTGTAACCTCATCTTAGACCATCGAAATATAATTCCTTATGTTATTAATGTTTTTGAGAAACTTTCGGAAAGGTAGTGAGCTTTTAAACTTAAAAAAAAATACGTGTGACTTGGCTGATCTTATACGCAGTTAAGACATGTCAAATTTAGAAATCAGATGCATGCCTACATTTTGATATTTGTATATAGAAACGTCTGCATATGAATATATAATCTCAGAAATCCGCGTATCATAAACTTCAGAGATTTAAATATAATTACTACTAATACTATGCACAATGAATTAATTAATGATCAATTCAACTCTTGTTCAGAAGGTGGTGACAGGTGTAGTATTATTCTCTATGGTTTCGCCATCCGTCAATATATAGTGACGCGACTATTAGCGATTCGCCACAGTGGCGTGGGGAGGGGGTTATATACAACTAGTGCATTTTTTTCTCTGGTGCTGGAATAGATATAAGTACATAAGTTAAAAACATGATAAACATGAAGTGTTTATTTGTGGGTATTATTTTAACGGTAAGCTAATAACTTTTGCGACAAAATTATCAATCTCGTTTAACATTCCGATGTTAAAAATTAAAAGCCGTTTCGGAAAGGTAGTGGACCTTCATACTAGGTAGCCCGAGATCAAATATACAGATAGATTATGACACCAGACTTAGCCATTATGACAGATATGTACATGTCATCTATCTGTCATAATGTCTAAGTCTGGTGTCAGGGCCAGAGTATCTTGGGCTATTTTATTCAGGATAAAAATACCGTGGACGAAAAATGTCCCTATTAAGATAGGGGTACGGACAAAAGCCTCCCCGGACAAAAGCCCCTTAGAACATAAGCCCCTAGGACAAAAGCCCCTTGGACAAAAGTCCCTCCATACTAATTGAAAAGAGGACAAAAGCACCTTCATTTAAAAAAAATCATTTAAAAAATACAATTTTATTTTTCATTTTTAAATAATTTTATTTTTCAAATATAGTTCAAAAAGGACACAATATAGAAATTTACTGGATAATTGGGATTTTGATAAGTTTTTGATAAATTAATTTAATGATTTAAAAATGCTCCATCGCCGACAAATGGTATTTTTTCACTATCAAAAATAGGAGCAGACGATTTAGTATTTTTCTTCAGTTACAAAAGTTACTTATTTTACACCTTTATCAACTTTGAAAAGTTTGAGCTTCTAATTTTACTTCAAATTTAAAATATGAAAAATAATTAATTGCATCCCGATAAAATTCCGTGGCACTAAATCCTATTTATATGATTTTTTGTGTTAATTAGACATATACATACGCGATAAAACACCAATTATTATTCAAATAATGAAAATCATTTATGCTTTGTCGGCGGTGGAGCATCTTTAATGAAAAAAAATGTAAAATTATTTTGATGCAAGTTACACTAATAATGACACTTTATGATAAAGAAATATTTTTGAATAAAACATACTTTCCTAATATCTACATAATCCATACAATAAAAAAAAAGAAAACATTAATGGTCTTGTATATATAATATTTGATGTCTATGTATACAGATGAGTCAAGGTTTTGTTTATCTTTCTTTGATATCAATAACTCAAAAATGAAAAGAATGTATCACAGCATAATTATGTTTAACACTCTTCTCTATGACACCAAAATGTACCAGGCATATAGAAGATAAATATTTTTAAAATGTATAAATATTTAAAAAAAAAAAAAAAAAAAAAAAAAAAATTATTTTATTAAGAAGTGGCTTTTGTCCTGAGGAGCTTTTATCCTAAGGGGCTTTTGTTCGGAGGGGCTTTTGTCCTGGGGGCTTATGCCCCAAGGGGCTTTTGTCCGGGAGGGGGGGCTTTGCCCCACACTCATTAAGATACCATACATACTTATTTAAGCATTGGTGCCACTATTTTCGTTTTTAACGTCATCAGAATTTGAAAAAAATTACTCGGATTCACATAGTTTGCACACAAAATATTTCTTCCATACCCCAATTAATATTCACCCCTATCAATGGCTCACGAACTGGTCGTCTATTGACCTGATCGGGTCACAGAATATTACGCCATGACGATTGTTTAATACATTGCGCCCCTTTATATATGACGCCACAGTGACGGCTGGCGTCGTATGCAAATCGTGACTATTTATTGGCAGGTAATTCGCATGTTTTCGGCCTCATTGAAAGCCAAGGGACTTGCGGAGAGGTACTGATGGGCTCCGTGATTGCGGTGACTGATAGGTTTTTTAACCCCTCCCTACACTGACTAGAAATTGTTTTCCGGTTGCACGCGCAATTAAAATCATAGCATTTACAGTACATATAATACAAGTTGAAAATGCTAATATAGCATACCTAGTGGAGCCTGAAAGATATAGAATTTTGGTTTTCTTTTGTGGTTTAATGTCATTACAAATGTTCATAATATAGTGTTTGGCATTAATATAAAAATTGGTGGTAATAGTGGCGGGACTTTCCCCAGACATCTGGTTTAGTAAAGTATAGATTGATAGTAGTCACACGGTGACTTAAATTCGTGATCGATTATATGAGCTACTTGGAGTTGTAGGCCAGTATTAGATTGTCACTAAACTGATTTGGCCTTGTATCTGGTTGATTGAAAAACTTTACTTATTTAACACACAGAATCAGTCGGAGGCGAACTTGCTTGGATTTTGTTTCCAATGATTGTTCAGTCTGCTTTTGAAGATATTAACATTTGGTGCACTCGATCCGTCATTAGGAAGACCATTCCACAGGTTTACCACACGGTTGGAAAAGAAGTTTCTACTTGAGTTTAGTCGGAAAGGCTTCACAAAGATTGTGTTGGCATTTCCTCTAGTAGCTATGTATGTTGTTTTTTGGAACATCCTTCTTGAGTCTATAGAATATACTTTATTGATGATTTTGAAGGTTTGAATCAAGTCGGATCTATTTCTCCTATACTCCAGCGTTAGGAGGCCAAGTTTTCTTAGTCTCCCGTATGGGATGTCCTTTAGGGAGGGTATCCTTTAAGTTGCTTTTCTCTGGACGTTTTCAATAGCTCTTTTATCTTTCTGATACATAGGTGACCATATAGTTGATCCATACTCTAGGTGGGTCCTTCAAGTTCTTTTCTCCAATAGTGAATTTTGAATTTGTTTGCACTTGTCTAGATTTAGTTCCATAAGCCAGGTGTTTGTCCACTTAGTTATGTTGTCTATGCTGCTTTGGAGTTCATGCATATGTGTTTTAGAACTTGGTGTTGAGTATAGATTAGTATCGTCTGCGAAAAGCTTAGTGATAAGGTAGCAGTTTCTGGTATGTCGTTAACATATATCAAAAACAGTACTGGTCCGAGTATGCTGCCCTGTGGAACTCCACTGCCTACTGGGTGCACATCAGATTTTTGGCCATTAATGATAAATCTCCGTTCCATTCCAGATAGAACTTACAAGTAAATCTAGTGTATCCACAAAAGAATCCGTTACTGTTTGGTTTGATATTGAATGATCAAATAGTATTATGTAAGATACAAAAGAAAACTTACAATATGTATTAAAGAATTTGGTATGCTCACAGGAGTTTGACGTTCTGTCAATAATATATAGTATACATATATAAAAAATACCCCTATATACTATATAAAACACTATATATATTATATAAAAAAGTGTTTTTATTTAGCATAAAGGGGTATTTTTTATATGTGTAGACTACATGTATATGTTATTGACAGAACGTCAATACCGGACCTGTCCGGTATGCTTTTCAAGAATCTTGAAATTTCGCTGGGCCGTTTACAGAGATGACCGCAAGGCACTATGGGGGAAATTGTCTGATGAAGTTAAAAAAATAGTGACATCAATGCTTAAGTAGATGTCTTGGTAGTATCATGCTGTCAGATTATTATTTTTAGTCTGCAAATGCCCGTGATTTGACTGGTTGGACCCTATAGTTCGTTTATGACAGACCTGGTAATTATAAATATAAGAAATATGAATGTGTTTTAAAGGGTTTGTAACACAACTGTTTTTTCAATATGTATGATAAAAAGTGATTTTACTTTATTAAAATATATATGTTACTTCAGGAATATCCAGAGATCTGTTTAGAGCAGACAACAGAGGCGAGGCCGATTTTGCATTCATTTGCAATTCTTGCAAAGATGAGCCAATAGCGTTAATTTCGATGTTTTATAACTTTGATGAATTTATTTGTTTGTTTGTTAGTCTATTTATCGATCTTCATAAATAGAAAATACATAAATTATATAATAGACCATATACCTCATACAGAAGTATTTAAAATCCCATAATAATCAATAATAGATATTACACCAAACTTTGTTTTCTATGGCGATATTGTTACTTTATAATTGAATATAAATGATAATGTATTGAATTACATAATAAAAATGTAATGTTACCTATTTTTTACCAATATATTATTTATTACCCATATATTCTGATTTCAGACCGAAGGCCAAGACTGATGCACCAGCACTGATGGACATGATGTCATACGTTGAGCGCAGATGGATAGTCAGCGATTTGTGGGCTCCCTCCTGCTGGAGTGTGTTCGGGCAGGCCACCCGTACCAACAACGATGTTGAGGGGTGGCACCGCCGCATCAATGACAAGGCTGCAGGTAAATTCAATTCCATTCAGATATAATATCTTTACTCACTATATACGTGTATGTAATCTAATGCTATCATAAGTTAAAGTAATGTGATTGGCATTAACTATTCTTGATGATGAAATGAAACTTTGTATTTTGCGAGAAGAAAAAAGCATTAGAAACAAGTCATTCAAAATATATATAATAAACATTTTTCTATCATTTTAGAAGGGAACCTCGGGATCTATAAGCTTGTCCCTCTACTGTTTGGGGAAGCTTCTCTTCTGACTCTGCAACGGCGATTATTGGTGTCCGAAGCTTAGCAGACACCAGAAGAAGCAGGTACATTATGTACGTTTCAATTAATTAATCGTTAATGCTTCAATACATTTATGAACTTTATTCATTGAACAGAGAATATTGATTTTTAAAATATATTCAAATATGGCATAAAATTAGTCCGATAGAACTTGAAATACCAAATAATGGAGCTTGAGATACCAATTTTATATTTTAAATAACACAATATAGTAACACAATCTGGCAGTATATTATAGCAACTTACCATCTTTAATTTCAGACTAGCTCTATCCAGGCCAAGCTATTTGACCTTTGGGGAAGATACGCCGGTTGAGAGATGTCCAGCTTCACCATGCTGAAGCGATGTGCAACCTTGACCGACTAGGACTATCTAGAATAGTGTTACTGTTAGGATTTATGAACATTTGGTACATAACCCATTGGACATTCGTGTTTACATCTTTTTGTCTTTGTGTCTGTTGTTGCTATTTGTTATGGATATACATGTATTATAAGTAATAGATTGAAAGAATTGAATAAAATGAAATCATATTGAACTCTATTTGCATACTTTGTTGTTGCTTTTAAATCACAAACTGGTGAGTAAGTATGTAATCTTGAATACATATGAAACTATTTAATATATAATTCCTATCATATGTATGTGTATATATATATATAAAAATCAATCAATTTAGTTTTAGATCACAAATATAATAGTAAATTCTGATTGTACTGTGTAGTACAAACATTATTACGTGATGGTATACTTGCTTGTCCAAGTTGTCTCCCTTTAACCCTGTAATATCGTACGCCTGCGTATGCACGCATATTCAATCGCAAACAACACAACACATGTGGTCTGCACAACTTATAACAGTATTTAAATGATGGGAACGAGTTCGCCAAATTTACTGGGTACGACTTCGCCATGCTTGGGTACGACTTCGCCAACCTTGGATACGAGTTAGCCAATTTTGGGTACGAGTTCGGTTGGGTACGGGATCGCCATAATTCATTTTATTTTGTATTCATACGAGCCTTGACAAAGTCCTCACATACCATATCAATACATATCTGAATAAAATATAGATTCTTATATAACATCTCCGTTCAATATATAGAGTATAGAAAGTCTGTATTAATTTTATGATCACATAACGCCCTCGGATGTTGACGGGATTGGGAATTCCCCTTTTCTTTCCGTTCAGCACAACGCTTGATTCGAATACAATGTAATATGCATTGTCATTGTCACTTTGATGCTTGTGATACGAACCCGGAAGTAAAGTTCACAAACTACGACATAAACAACCGAAAGTAGCCAACTGGTACGTAGGCCTAAATAGTTTCCGAGATTGACCTTATGGATATATCCATATATATATTGACTTTGTTTTTGTGAATAAGATGTAGATTTTTGATATTTGAAAGCATTGCATATGTGGTCAAGATTAATATCAAGTTAGAATATGAGTTCACAAATGCCAGAGGTTATCGATGGGAACGGAGAAAGTTTGGCACTTCCTGATCACTTCCTCAACATCCCTTTAATTGCGCTTCGCTATTCCGTGAGGAGGGTCATCGCTCTGTATCTCAACGCCCCTTCAGATGTCGTGGACGAGGATACGGGATATGTTAACGATTTCAGTGGTCTTGCAGAATTCGTTGGATTTTCTTACCTGGAAATAAAACATTTTGCACGACAGAAGAGTCCGACCGAGGAGTTGTTGGAAGAATGGTCCGAAACACGAGAAAACCTGGTGTCTCCGACTGTAGGCAAACTTTGGGAGGGTCTATACATTCTCAACAGGTTCGATGTTATGAAGGATTGTCAATTGGCTATAGGTAAATATACTGGTATTATAATTTGTAATTCTGTTAGAATTAATATATATTTCATATAAAAAAAATGTGTATTCTTTTAAAGCCTGATCTCTTTTATCACAAACATATATACATATGTGCAGGTTTTAAGTGCATGGACCTTGAACACTTTTTATATCATCCGAATTAACATCAATATACATGTATATTCTATGATGTATTTAAGAATTTGATGACTGAATATGTATCTCGGAGGTAATACATTGTGCTAAAGATTATATGTATTAGTTCATTTATGTGCAAGTCTGAGAGGAAAGATACTGTGACCAAAGAATAAATTCTATGTTGTTTTTAAAAAGAAGAAATATTTACAAAGTAAGATATCATGCATTAAAACCATATTTCCAGATATTAATGTTTATCAACAATGCAATGTGATATGAAAATTGTAATTGCTGATTTAATTTATACTCAAGTTTTAAATCTTGTGTGCCATTGATTAATTTAATTGTTACTTTTTGCCGTTGAGGAAAACTGTACTGTACAGATGTATATCTATATGAAATATTATCATATTATCAATTTGTAACACTTTCAGTAAAAGATGTAGAAGCTTATCAAAGGAACACACAACGAGAAGAGGACATACGACCAGTACAGAGCAATGATGGTACAGTAGGAAATTCACACTTTTTTTCTTAAACTGAAAAAAAAATCTCGTATTATGTCATAGATAATATGGGTGTCTTCTGTAAAAACAGTTAATAGTGATGACTTCAATTTCAGAGGAAATAATGAAATTAATTGGTTTTAGTTATTTTTGAAGAGAAATAAGGATTTCTAATAATAAATCTTAAGTTCCATTTTTATTATGTTTTGCAGTCTCACAGAGTTCTGACCAGCATGTCGATGAAAAAGCTATTCTTTGTATAGGGGATGGTAAGTATATACCCGGTACACATATCTGTTATAAACCTGACTAAACTTCGATAATGGCTGACAGGAATGATGAACCAGTCCAGCAAAAGGTTAAGGCATATGGCTATCCAATTAAGGGGTTGGTTTTACTCCTGGAACTCTTTCCTTACTCAGACACCAAAATCTGGCACATCATAATTATGATGACGACAATCAGTTAAACCAGATAATTTTCATTACATAAATGAAAATCACATTCTACTGAATGATAATGAATTTGTTAGATACCATAAATAAAATGCTTTTCTGTACAGCAAAATATTCTTCGCCTCTGTCCCCTAGTCAAGACACACTAAAGTCTATAAAAGTGGTATTTTCTGCTCCTGCTTAACGCTCAGCATAACTGGAGTAGGACGACTGGTTCGCCCGTTGTCAGTATAATGTGATCGGGTGGGGTGTGTTGCTTGGTGTCTCCGGCGGCATGCTTCAGTAATATAGCACTACAAAAAAGGGCAACAGTTCCACTATACAAGAAGACACAACATTAATATACCGCAGTCTCCCAAAACACGCACCTTGTACAACATACATGCAAAACACTGCATACATGGGAGGCCGTCCTTACATGACCATAGCTGTTAATAGGACGTTAATTAATCAAACAAACAAACAAAAAATCTTTCTCAAAATGTAAGGATCATTTGTGTGAAACCTAGCTGTTTATAGATATATTGAAAGCAGGTACATGTAGCTATAATGAGTCATTGGAAGTTTTATTACTTGGTCATTTCAATTGTTTTGTTTGAAAATTGCTGACATTAATGTGTATTGAAATTTTGTGTCTAGGTTATGCTGATAAGCTGAAGTCCGCTAAACCAGCCTATATTATTAGGCTTTTATGGGGTTTTTTGCCTAATACATATATTGGAAAATATAGACATACAGGTTTGACGGACTAGATAAGCTGCAGCCTAGCATGCTTTTCGTATAATCTACCAAGACATTTTGTATAACTCATCCTCTAATGAACTTTGTAGTTGACAACAACTCTCCTCAGTACTTTGATGCATTTGTGTCGTACAACCATGAGGGAGAAGATCTCAATTTTGTGAAGAATATGATACAGACACTGGAAGGAGAACCACACAAACTCAAATTGTTCATTCCTGGTAGAGACGACTTACCAGGGGCATCTAAATATGTTATAGAGGCGAAGCTCATCGAGTCACGGTAAGGACATCTCCAATATAGTTTATGTTTATATACTAAACACCTGGCTCTGATTTCTCAAAACGAAAGCGCAGGCTTAAGACTAAACTTAATTTTTTCTCCTTTTGTAACTAATGTGCAAAAAAATTACTAAAGACAGTTTTTTATTTAAGTTTGTTTTGAGAAATCAGTGCCTAATCCCATTCTACAGATCCTAGTGTATTGTCTTTTATTAACATATCCATGTGTTTTTGAAAGATCTACATTGACATTCTTGTAAAATGGTCAATGCATGTAAGTTTTTAGCTGGTGTTCCTGAAAGATTGTAAGCTCAATGAATCATTTTAATGACAGGGACCCTGAGGGTATCAAATATATACATACTACTCAACAGAATGAATTGAAGCATATTTATTAATACTACAGTTTTGTATATTAGGTATAGGTAAATGAAATAAACTGGAAAAATCATAGAATGGTAATAGCTATATCTATCCCTTCAAGGGAATACATGCAAGTGTATCATTTTTGACAAATATGTGATTCCTTTTGAGTAATGTTAGTTGATCTGATTGGTTTACCTAAAACATACTCTTTTATATGGTAACAGTATACAGTTGTTGACTGGGGTTGAGGGCAACAGATGATTTGTTGAACCTGAAGACAAACTGTTGCCCGAGGCCGAAGGCTGAGGGCTACAGTTTGTGTAAGGGTCCAACAAGTCATCTGTTGCCTAAACATCCCGTCGATAACTGTTTTGTTATACCCCATTGTGACGTCACTCTGGTCCAACAGCACATTTTAACAGTCGATTTTAACAGATTTTTGGACCACTCGACAGAACATTTCATTAATTGGCATTTTTGTTAATAGAGTTTATATATAAAAGCTATATTATAGGGGTATAACAATGTAAAATATAAAATACCGGGGCAGAATTGTTCTTCAACTGGTTTACGATAACAAGCTACCATTGTATGTTATTTTACTTATATAACAGGTGTAGAAGAATGGTGATCATTCTCTCCAATAACTATCTACAGAGTAGCGCATGTGACTTTCAGTCTAAATTTGCTCACGCCCTGTCACCAGGTAAGTAAAAGTGTTCAAATTGAAACTTAAATAAATAAATTCTATCATGTCTTTCTATTTTGTCTTTCAATTCTTTTCTTATGTTTTGTCTCTTTTTTCTGTCCATCTGTTACAAAATAAGATAAAATATTTTCCTTGTTTGTTATATTTCTATAAATAATTCCCTGTTCTCGATTGTTCCATCTTTATCCTTTTAGATGTTCCATCTCTCATTCATTTCCTTTTCCTCTGTTGTCTTGCCTTTTCTTTCTAACACAATTCTGTTAGTTCTTTGTTAGCTTCCCTTCCTTTTATTACCCAATTTTGAATATGTTTATCTTGACATATCAGATAAATTTGTTGCATTCATGTCTTTAGTATACATGTACTTTTATTTGTTACTTTATTCTTGCATAGGAAAACTGATCAAAAGAAGTAGAAGAGAAAAAAAGAGTGATATTGACAGTTGTGCTATTTAAATAATCATGTAGATGTGTTTGGATTTAAACTAGGTACATTCATTATATATTTGATTTGTTTAATATTTGCAGGTGCCCGGAGCAAGAAACTCATACCCGTCATTATAGAGCCGATGAGGATAATTCCACAGATACTCCGTCACGTCACCTTGTGTGACTACACTAAGGTCGACCTTCAGGAATGGTTTTGGAATCGTCTGTCATCAGCGATCAAACAACCACTCGACCCAGTCGCTAGTGGTTGGGGTCAAGGGTCATCCTCGCATAGCTCCTCACATGGATCAATCTCCTCAATGGCATCTTCCCCAGATAGTGCTATCGGACTTTCACTTTCGTCCAGTTCAGAAGCAAAGATGGAGATCTCCAGTGACAGTCTGGAGGATATGAAGTCAGACTGGGTTGATCTTAGTAGTGATTTCTCTCAGAGTGAATCCGAGATGTCACACTCTATGTCACCCCCATCAGTAAACTCGTTTTCAGCGCCCGGTCCATCCTGCATTTCCGATTCTAAATCAACAGGAAAACATGAAGTTATCTACAGCAGACCAACAACAACTGGTAAAGGAAAGAAATCGGATTTACGAAAAAGAATGAAGGCACGCTTTGAAAAAATTACAAGTGCAGCTTTTGGAGGGTCAAGTAGCTCATCAGCTAAAGTAAACTAAACCTAAACATATCTTACAACAAAATGGCAGTTTAATGAAATATAATATTTATTATATGTTCTTGGTTTAAGACTGTTAACACCATTATTTAATTGTTATGATATGTGTTCTTCAACAATGGCTACGTCCATATTTTTATTGCCTTTACAGTAAATATATCTTGCCTTGCGTTGATTATGCTTAAAATAACATTTACTTTAAAAGTTTATTGTCATGTGATCAAATCAGTAATTTTTGAACTCATTCCAGGTGTATATTACCATTGTATTTGTTCAAGTTTGAGACTGGATCATGACAAAATGTCTGTCAGATATGTTTATATTAATAGTTTGTATTATGATACATGTAGTACTATACAGATATACAAGTGATACACAGAATTAACTTAATGGATACGAAACTGAATTCTTAAAGGCCCACTACCTTTCCGAATCGGCTTTTAATTGTTAAAATTGGAATGCGAAACAAGATCGATAATTTTGTAGAGTTGCAAGAGTTATTAAGTTACCGTTAATACTGCACATTCCAACATGTACACCTTCTGAACGATTTAATTAAAATAAATGAAATGTTAATTTTCATAAAATGGGTCGTCTTATGTTTCCCGCTGTCATCCTAAATATTGCACTGTATTTGACTACTACTGTGTCAGACGACAAAACAGCAAAATGACTCTCAACAGTAATTATATATTACGTAGGAAATCTTGTTTGGTGTTTTATCCCCATCTTAGGCCATCTGAGGTTATACATGTTAAGAAACCCTAATGTTTTGTTCTAGAGAGTTAGTTCAACAGTTTTAAAGAAATGTTTCTAATTTATTACTTGATAAAAAGTTATTTATACAAATAGTCGATTTGCATACTATCTAAATCAATGAATTTATTTTGTGATGTTTATGAAAATTTGTTTACACTTATTAATCTTGAATAGTTTTTACAGTTGCTTATAATTTGAACACATAGTGATGTGTTTTATATTGATATATCCCAGCATTGTGAAGATTTTTTTTAACTTTGTTTATCAATGTTGTATTACAGATGTTTGTGTTTCTGCACCTCTTTACCTTAGGACAAAGTGCTTATATTTGATAATGGCACTGTATTGTTTGTTGTAAATTGCTATCAATAGATGTTTTTAATCAATGGATATAAATGATTTTCAGTTATATTTATATATGAATTTTGTCATTAATGCTACATCTTGCATAGCATTCATTTAAGATGATCTGTTGTATAATAACATTGTTAAGTTCCTCTATCAGCAAAATCCTGGCCGCTTTATATAGTTCAGTGGTCATGCCGGATGTAGGTACATGTGGGTATTAAAATTAAAATGTCATATACAATCTGATTATTATATAATGAATGATCAGATTTTTGCCAGTATCATGCGTAAAAACAGACGAAAATACAACAGATTTGTGTACAACAGAATACTATTGCCTTTCGTGCCAGAAGAGAATCTCAGTAAACATTATTACCCCCCGGTATATCTCTTAACCCTGGCCAGTTTATTTGTGACAATGGTGGCTCCCAAAATAAGTTACTAAATTATAAGTACATGTACTATGGCTTCAACATATTGTATTATATGGTAATGTTACTTTGGCTGCAACATATTGTATTATATGGGAACAATACTATGGCTTCACCATATTGTATAATATGGTAATGTTACTTTGGCTTCAACTTATTGTATAATATGGGAACAATACTATGGCTTCGTCATATTGTATTTAAGGATTAACTTGAATAGATTTTTTATGTTATGGAGATATAACACAAAAATCTGAGTGTACTCTAAATAAACCGCGAAGTGGTTTATGATGAGAGTACACTCAGATTTTTGTGTTATATCTCCATAACATAAAAAATCTATTCAAATTAATCCTTATAATTCAAATTACTAAAGATGATCTCTTCAATACTCAAAATTCATTCTGGGACTCTATTGTCTATGAAATCATTACGCCGTCATCTCAGCCAATCAGAAGCAACGTCACAAACGGCGACGCCATTTTTTCCTTTATGGGCTGATAAAGTAAATTTTTAAACCAATGAAAATGCTCGTAACAAGCAAAATTGAATTATAATATGGTAATGTTACTATGGCTGCAACATATTGTATTATATGGGAACGTTACTATGGCTTCAACATATTGTATGATATGGGAACAATACTATGGCTTCATTATATTGTATAATATGGGAACGTTACTATGGCTGCAACATATTGTATTATATTGGAATGTTACTATGGCTGCTACATATTGTATAATATTGGAACAATACTATAGCTTCATCATATTGTTTAATATGGTAATGTTACTATGACTGCAACATATTGTATAATATGGGAATGTGATTATGACTTCATCATATTGTATTATATGGGAACGTTACTATGGCTTCAACATATTGTATAATATGGGAACAATACTATGGCTTCAACATATTGTATAATATGTGAACAATACTATGGCTTCATTATATTGTATAATATGGGAACGTTACTATGGCTGCAACATATTGTATAATATTGGAACAATACTATAGCTTCATCATATTGTATAATATGGTAATGTTACTATGACTGCAACATATTGTATAATATGGGAATGTGATTATGACTTCATCATATTGTATAATATGGTAATGTTACTATGACTGCAACATATTGTATAATATGGGAATGTGATTATGACTTCATCATATTGTATAATATGGGTACGTTACAACTATGGCTTTAACTTACATTGTATTTTATGACATTTATAAATTATATCACGTAAACAAATAATAAATGTTTGATCAGATAAAGTTATGTCAGATGTAAAATTTGCAAAATAAAAACGTCAGAAAAAAGAAAAGTAGACAAAATAAAAAAAGATAGAAAATAGAAAAAATATATAAGATAAAAAAAAAAAACAGCTTTTTGTACATGATGTCAGTGATTAAAAAATGAACGTTTGTATCTTGGTAACGATTTAAAGTTAAAAATCAGTTTACTTTAAAGGTCAGGTACCGACATAATTATGTGTAAATATATAGGAAATCACTATGGAATTTGGGTGCAC
>SAYR01073312.1:579483-610467 GCA_004382745.1 Argopecten irradians irradians
ATGTTACTATGGCTTCAACATATTGTATAATATGGGAACAATACTATGGCTTCAACATATTGTATAATATGGGAACAATACTATGGCTTCATTATATTGTATAATATGGGAACGTTACTATGGCTGCAACATATTGTATTATATTGGAATGTTACTATGGCTGCTACATATTGTATAATATGGGAATGTGATTATGACTTCATCATCATGTATAATATGGGTACGTTACAACTATTGCTTTAACTTACATTGTATTTTATTACATTTATAAATTATATCACGTAAACAAATAATAAATGTTTGATCAGATAAAGTTATGTCAGATGTAAAATTTGCAAAATAAAAACGTCAGAAAAAAGAAAAGTAGACAAAATAAAAAAAGATAGAAAATAGAAAAAATATATAAGATAAAAAAAAAAAACAGCTTTTTGTACATGATGTCAGTGATTAAAAAATGAACGTTTGTATCTTGGTAACGATTTAAAGTTAAAAATCAGTTTACTTTAAAGGTCAGGTACCGACATAATTATGTGTAAATATATAGGAAATCACTATGGAATTTGGGTGCACTTAAATATGAGTTAGCTCATAAGAATTCACGTGATAGAACTTTATTGGGATACATCACAAATGTTCTAACATGACATGTAGGTGATAGTGGTTTTGTTCTTTGGAATTGGTCTAATTAGCAGAAACAATACACATATACAAGATCTGTAACTGACCATGATGATAACTTTTCATCAAACATCACTATGGAATTTTTGTGCTGATGAAATGTTTTTACATTTCAATCTGGTGATGGTTTATTTGTCAATTCGCTGTACAAGAATGTTCATTTGAATGAAAATAACTTACTCTGCATTATCTAGTGGTGGTTTAGTGTGGTGTAGGCGTACATGTAATCATTACTTTTGTTCTCTAGATGTAGTGGGTATATATAAGAGATAATTTTCTCTCATACCAACATGTGTACATTTTAAATTGGCTGTTCTAAGGCTAGGGCAATATATGACTACCCATGTAATTCAACCGGGTTACGTCACAGCGTCAACAGAAACGTGGCTGTGTTTACAATACAAACAACGGGATTGGTGTTAAAATCAAGCAATATTTATGTATGGAGAATTGCAGTTCCGTTTGTTTTCCTAGAATTTATTTAAAAATGACGAATAATCATAGGAGTAAAATTGCAATAAAACGTCTAGGTATGAGAGAAAATTACAGATATTCTACCCATGGGATCACAAACTATTGTAAAACTTATGACAAGCTTCGAGCTTTATAAGATTTTGTGACCCTCGGGTAGAATATCCCTATCCTTCATATCCACATATGAAAGAGTCTTATAATATTAAATGTTAATTGTTTGTAAATAATTGTCATTGTTGGTTATTTGCATAATATGACTGATTTTAAAGAGAAAAATGCCTTTACATTGCATACAATGACATTTTATAGACAAGATGCCTTAGTTTACTGCATTTTAAACTTTATTGTAAAACAGAACACGGTGTGCCACTGATAAGTATATTTTGATAATGATTTCTATATTTGTTTCTATAGTATTGATCACCTTGGATACATGGATTGTTCTGATCATTTTATGATTAACGAATCGAAATGGCAGTGTACATTTTTGATATCAATTTAGAACAAAATATGTTTCGGTAGAAATTAAAAAGCATGAAAAATAAATAACTATCTTCTGATGGTAACGTGTAATCTCTTTTTGTTCATACCAACACTTTATCTTTAAAAAAAATATACAAAAATCTTGAAAAATATGGGACGACTACAAGAATGTGACACCGGAACGCCTCTTTTTTGAACAAAAAGGAAAATAAAACCAGATAGCTTTGGTTAGTAAGGTAAAACCTGCTCTAGAGTACACCTCTATATAAAGGACACCTCTCTATAAAGGACCACGCCATCATTTGGTGCAATGTACTATCTGATTATAGTCAATATATACATACATGTATATAAATGACATGCAGACCTATCAACCCAATGTGGTGATATTTATTACATAATTACTTTTGTATGAAGGATATTTGTGCTATGTTCCTTTAGTGTCCTTTATAGACGGGTTTGACTATATCTATTTTTCTTGGTTTCGGAGGTGTTTAACTTGTAGGAAATTTGAAAATAGAATATCAATTTAAATGTCAAATCAATACTTTATGTCATCAAATACGTATATATGTAAAAAGTATATTACAGTAACAAAATTAACCTCACAATGAAAATTTACGTAAATACTATAATCTAAGAGTATATTTCAACTCCATTCAAAATAATTTGATGATATATCAAGACAGCCCATGTTAGGATAGTATGTTTTGTTTATTAATGATACATAATCAATTACAAATATTTTCATATAAATATATAGGGTAGGCACTAATCTGTAATCTCAGCACTTTTGGCTCGTGCCATTTATCAATCTGCATGGGGGCCGCGGTGGTTAACATGTACCGACATATTACCACATGCCCTCCACCTCTGGGTCACGGGTTCGAATCCCATGTGGGGCAGTTGCCAGGTACTGACCGCTTGGCGGTGGCTTTCCTCCACCAACAAACCTGACACGTCTTCAAATGACCCTGGCTGTTAATAGGACGTTAAACTAATCAAACCAAACTGCATATTGTTTCTCTTAATTAATACAATATTACTACAGTAATGTGGCCCAGTTACATGAACATTCCTTTATAGTATAGTAGGTAAAACATTACTAAATATTTACGTAAATAACCAATTTGAAATTTCACGATTTGGCTAGGATGATATATACGGGTTACTACTTATCTTTCGTTAAAAACAGTGAAAACCTTAAAATAGAATTTCAGCAAAAATTACAAGCTATACGATATATTAATTATACAGTATATATGCCACAACAAAACAGATAAGGAAGAAGTGGGAAGTCAAAATAATACAACCGTAACACCAAATAACTGTAACAATATTACAGACAAATTAAGGATATTTTATAATTTATCTTGACCTTCATCACCATCATCATCATGACACCAATTAGAGTACTTGACCATGTGCGAGACGAGCTGTTCAGGTCAATATGTCATCAAGTACAAATGTATAAACAAGAGGCTTATGGGTCTTAACGGTCAGCTGAGTTCGGATATAGAATGTAACACTATACTTTGGCTCATCTGGCCCTTAAAGTTAGCCAGTGACTTTATAAATTTGACTTATGAAGAGTATTTGGTTTCATCATATCTGTAAATTCAGAAGGGTTTTTAAAATTTTAGCCATTTTGACCTCTTTTGTCCTCGCCCCTTTGCCCCTAGGGGTCGTCCAGATCATTATGGATGTAATGTTAGCATGCTATATCAGGCTAATGATTCTGACCACGTTTGACCCATTTCCTATGAAAATTTTGCAAAAAAAAATGCTCATAAATGTGTTTTTTCTATATAAACTATAGTAAACTTGACCCCATCCTCAGAGATAACGTGAGACCCCAGGGTCTTATTATTCACAATTTTTTAAATGACCATCTTTCATCTATATATTTGATTCTACCATTTCCAGAATTTACAAAGAAGATTTTTAAAGTTTTAGCCAATTTGACTCATTTTGCCTCCCCCTAAGGCCCCAGGGGTCAGTAATGGAGAATTTGTTAATAGTATTCAATGGCCATCTCTTATTCCCGATAATTCTGACAACATTTGACCCATTTCCTATTTCAACCGACCAAATAATACTCAAATAAGGGTTTTCCCTTTATAAACTATAGTAAACTTAACCCCTTCCCCAGGGGGTAACGTGAGACCCCAGGGTCATATAATTCACAATTTTTGTAAAGGACCTTAAGACCTTTTTTATCAATGAAGAGTATTTGATTCTACCGGATCGGTGAAGATTTTTGAAATTTTAGTCAATTTTACCCCTTTTGGCCCCTCCTACAATCCCTAGGGTGCGGACCATATTATTCAAAATTTTGGTTGGCCTTATGCCTTAGAAGGTTTTACAAAATTTCATTAGAATACTTTCAGCAGTTTTGGAGAAAAAGTCGAAAATGTAAATTGTTCACGGACAAACGACGCACGACGACGGACAAAAGGCGATAAGAATATGTCACTTGAGACTTCGTCTCAGGTGACCTAATAAAATCAATTAATATTATCTTTATTATTGATCGATATAATGATTAAAGCAAATACATCTATGATGGCAAATGGAAATGAAATATTATTCAAAGCAAATACTATATTGGTAATACCAAATAAAATATTGATAAAATGATACTACATTATATAATGTAATGTGATAATATTAATAATAACGAAATCACAAATTCTTATGGTGTATTTGAACAATAGGTGATGGCTATGGCGTCCCATATTGTTCTGACAGTGATAGTACATGTATATGTAGATTACACAGTGTATTTTTTATCGCAAACGTGCTTCAAAGTGTAAACATTTAGTGGTAGCGCAGAACAAATGCCATCCCATTAAACGTGAACATACTTTAATGATTTACTTATATACATGTATTTCATATTTTTACAATCAATGTCTTCTAATTTAATTAATTAATTAATCAAAGACTATGTATGGTTTGGACGTTTTTTGGCCCCAAAATTTATCAGAGTTTCAAAACTTTTTTTAGTATCTAAATTATTGGATTTGACATATAAAGTACATCTCTGATACAACTATTATGACTGTTTTCTAATTTTGTAGCTGAAGTTGCCATGGTAACCATCAAAAATATGCATAAATTATGAAAATGTAGAAATTTTGGCTAAGTTGATTGCTAAGTTTTTGTCTAAGAACGATAGAGCGCATCCTTGTCATGAACAAACTTAATATTTACTGAGAATATATATGCACTTTCAATACATCTTTAGGAGAAATGTAAAGTTTGTTTAAAGATGCTCCACCGCTGAAAAATGGTATTTTTTCACTATCAAAAACAGAAGGAGACGATTTAGTATTTTTCTTCAGTTACAAAAGTTACTTACTTTACACCAGTACCATCGTTAAAAAATTTTGAGCTTCTAATTTTGATTCAAGTTAAAAATATGAAAATTAATTAATTGCATCCCGAAAAAATTCCGTGGCACTATATGCTATATGGAATGAAGTACTAATTGTGCATGCACCAAAGGCGAAATAATTTTTTTTATATTATTTTTTGTTTTGATTAGGCATATATATATACAATTAAACACCAATTATTGTTCAAATGAAGAATATCATTTATGCTCTATCGGCGGTGGAGCATCTTTTAGAATGCGTTCTATGATTTTTAAAACAAAAACTTAGCAAAAAGTGGTCTAAATTGTCAAAATATCCACATTTTCATAATTTATGCATATTTTTATTATTTTGGATGGCTACCAAAATACTAAATAATAGTTTTAAAAATTTGACGAATTGGGGACTAAAAACAGCCCAAATCATACATAGTCCTTTCATAATTTATACTTTTCATAAAAAATGCGATATCTACAAAATTTCAATTGTTCTGAAATTAGAATGATCTTTAAGCGTTCCAGCCAAATGATGTTGTTTTCCTACCTTGGAAGAAAATAAACTTTTTGTGTTGATAAATAAAAATGGCAAAATAATGATAACAGAACATATCTTCACTAATATCGAAAGACATATTCTTGAAAACATTTATATACTATACTGTAAAAGGTATTATCACTAATCATAAACGTCTAGGTACATGCACTGTTCTTGATACAAGCGGTCCTGACATAATTAGGATCTTCATATAATCAATAAACGGAATATATAGTACACATGTTTATATTGTATTTACAATAATAATTTACGAATGACATAGCATAACATATTCTAAATAAATATATAAACAAAATCAACCTCTGCCACAAAACCGTAACACATTTCTGCCTTTCTGCCAATTTGTTCCATATCGAATGAAATATTGTATACAGGTTATGGATCAAATGCTGATCAATTGATTCTTTTCAAACTGAAGATAAAATCGAAATCGTATATACGTACATAATATGTATTTTTTATTTATATATTTGATAAAACAAATTAAATGTACATGTACATATATTTGTAATTTCTCTTTCAGAGGCTTATATATGGAATCACCCTGGCGTCGGCGTGGTTAAGGCTTTGGTGCAAGAGTTTAACATACTGTTATCTCTCGCATTGATTTTACATTACTATTGAATTATAAGTGTTGTAATGGGCGTAAACAATAATTTAAGGAAAACGATGCTTGTAATGAGAATTTCAAGAGGCCCAATCAATGTGCAAACATTTATTAGCACGATTATGATTATTAAGTCTTCAAATTCTGCCAGAAATGAGTTTTGCTGTTCTGAAACAGCACTTTTTCGCAAAGAGTATACCATTTAAATGATACCAAATCCTATTTCCCAACAGCCCCTTCCTATCGACAGTATAACACGTCGTGTTGAAATTGTGTCGTGGTTGCCAGTGAACCAAAAATTAAAAAAATATACAACAAAGTCTGTTTGATATGTTATTGTCAGATTGGCTCCATCGACTAGCGACGAATATTTCAGTCCACGGAATGATATGAAAGCTACAAACCAGGTATGAAAGTACTCATGAATATTTCATGTAACACAGAAATACCAATTATGTGACGTGCCTGCCTCGAACGTCCAACACATACAAATCCAAATACATAGTATTGTATTAGCTAAAACATTAGCTGGTATTGAGTAAACAAATGGCTTCACTGCAGCTTTTATATGGGATAAAAATATATAAACATGTATATCTTAGCCAGTCGTGCTCACACGGCATTTCACCGATTAAGGCTACCTACCATAATTGCCTTAAGGTTTTGATGACAACGACATTAATACATATTACCATCTTTTTACAAGATCTCAAAAAACTAAAACTCATAGATCTTTTTCGTTTAAGCTAATCAGAGTTTTCTCGAGTATTCATGACAAAGAAAATGGATAGGAATAGAGAAAATATTTTGATTCGAAATAGATGTGTCCGTATTCGTTTTTCCATAGATTTCTACCCGTCAAAGAAATCACGAAAGTTTCTCGATAGCATTGCTGACTCGCATGACATCTTCAAGATTTCTAAGCCCGAGTGTCTTCTCCAGGGTTTGGTAAAAGTACTCGGGTGCCTGCAAAATGAAAACCAAAAAACAATATCTGCATCAAGTACATGTATATCAAACTACTTCTTTAAGGTAGAACATACATTTATTCGAGACGTTGGAAAGTGTTTCCATTTGGAATATGACTCAGTAGCAAGTGTTCAAAATCATTTCCGCTACTATCAAAATCACAAACGTAATTTGAAACTGGAGAAGAAAGTTGAATTTTTTCTCGCCTCAGTACGCTTGTGGTGGTATACTTTTAATTGCAACTCTATATACATGATATGCAAGCGCTCCTGTACTCACGGTGTTCAATTACTTCTACCGAGGCCGCCATATTAATGTTTCTGTAGCCGGCGAAACAATAACACTGGTTGGTTCGAAAATTAACCAATCAGTTCGATCATATCACCGGCCATAGAAAGGTTCTGGTATATGTAAATGAGCTCTTTGGTGTTTGAATTTATTTTCTTCTATATACGGGACATGACATTTTCAATGTAGATTTTGGGTGAACACGCAAGTATGATCATGGGTACTGTGTACCACCACAAGCGTTGATTTTGTGATATCGCCTCTGTGGGCCTACCCGAAAACAGTTTTACGTCTATCACATTCAAGTCAAATTCAGAAGTTGAACTTGAAAAATTGAATAGGGTTAACTTGAATTAATATTTTCATTCCAAAATTGTGAAATTTAAAAGCTATATAACTATGTATGAATTATATCAACTCAGCAACTACAATGTTTTCCCTAACCACATACCTTGACCGATATCTTGGCAAGAAATTGTAGCTGTTCACGGGTGATAGTTCTCATGCATTCATACCTGATATAAGATAAGAAAATATCTTATGATTAATAATCATTTTTCTTCGTTTTCATATGAAATATGACTTTCTGATTGGCCGATTGTTTTCATACCTCTATGGGGAAAAACGTGAACAACGAAAAAACCGACGTTATCGTGATGTCACAATAGCAACTTTTCGTATTGATTTTAAAAAAATCTAAATAATTTAATGGAATCGTAAATTAGATTATACAGGTTAATTTTTAGTCCACCATCATCGGATGATGGGCTATTCAAATCGCATTTCGTCCGTCCTTCCCTCCGTCCGTTAACAATTCTTGTTACCGCTATTTCCCAGAAAGTACTGAAGGAATCTTTTTTCAAATTTGATATTTACGTTCCCCTGGGAGCCTAGTTGTGCATATTGCATTTTGGGTCCGATCGGTCAACAAGATGGCCGCCAGGCAGCCATATTGCAATTTTATAGTTAAAGTTTGTTACCTCTATTTCTCAGAAAGCACCGAATAGATCTTTCTCAAATTTTATATGTAGATTTTCCTTGGACCCTAGTTCTGCATATCGCATTTTTAGACTGATCAGTCAACAGGATGGCCGACCGGCCGCCGTCATGGATTTTGATAGTTAAAGTTTGTTACCCCTATTTCTCAGAAAATCATGAAAGGACCTTTCTCAAATTTCATATGTAGTATGTTTGAAAAAGTTTGAAAAGCTGGGTAAAGATCCATCTTACAGACATAGATCATTCTTTGGTTGGCGCAAAGATCCCTCTGGGATATTTTGTTTACATAACCCAAAGATTTATTACAAGCAAATATATGTAACTATTTTTTTTACTTCATCGGGTTATGAAACAAAATGTTTGCAGATCTTTGTGAGAAAATCCGCAGAAGTTTGCAACACACAATTATTACCCATATCTTAATCTAATCTATTTACTTAATCAACAGTGATAGTCATATTATGTATAGGAGAAACACTGAAAACCGTGGAATAGTCAAAAAAATGAATTGTTCGAGGCCCGTGAGGGCCGAGAACTACATGTATTCATTATCTTGACTATTCCACAGTTTGAGGTGTTTCTCAGACTTAAAAATACTGAATGTCACTGGTACTCTCCACTATTACACTGAGTATTGTTTAACTATTCCACAGCTCCAGGTAAACCCTTACTACCTATTTAAACCTTGAGACCTATTCATGATTCAGTTATTTACCTCACTCGGAGAACAAGAATCATGATTTGCATGATTTTTTTTAAGGATTAAAGTCTCTTTCTGGTGGTTCTATCGAAGGATAAAGTCGAGTAGGGTATCGATATTTGGAATGGACCGCGAAGCGGTCCATGAAACAAATATCGATACACTTCTCAACTTTATCCTTCAATAGAACCACCAGAAAGAGACTTTAATCCTTATATTTACAGTCTTAATTATTATTTTCATAGCTCAAAATTTACCCTTAATAGTGTTTGTGGCATTTATAAGACTAAAATTGAATTATATCGTTTGGTTCCGACGGCATTTGGAACAGCCACTCGAAGTGGCGGAAATTCCCGCCAATTTATCAATGGACATACAAATAAAATGAGTTCCGTCTGATGAAGCATATATCGTTTGGTTCCGACGGCATTTGGAACAGCCACTCGAAGTGGCGGAAATTCCCGCCAATTTATCAATTAACATACAAATAAAATGAGTTCCGTCTGATGAAGCATATATCTGGGGTTTTCCCGGTATTGATCTATAAATCGTTTTATTTACCTGTTGTTAAAAACACCATGATGCAAAGCAGTTTGGTTTTAATCTTTTGCTTCGTATGATTACACACGCTTACACAATTAATAACGTGGCAGGATATTTAACGTAGTTGTGACGCGGCGTCCGATTCAAACCGGCTGTGTCAAGGAGATGTGACAAACAGAGAGTTTCTTCAATTTTGTGATCACTTGAGTTCTACTTAATCAGTTCACGTTTGAAATTTCTTGAATACACGGATGTTTACATGGTTCCATGTCATTATTTCCGGATTTTGGAAATTTTCAAATGTATCGGACGTCATTTCGAGGAACATGTACAAACACAGGTAGGCCCATTACTGTAAACGTTTACCGCTCTCAAAATGTTAGCTTATATTTATTTTGTTGTTTCAAACACTTCAATAAATATTAGAGATATCTATTAGAAGTATTGTAAAGCTACAATTGTAGGATTCCGTTTCAGTGATATTTCGAAACACCCAAACGTACATTGTGTATGTAAGGCCTACTCTCGCCGATTCACAGTAGATAACGTACAGGACATGTCTGTCCCCCAAGATGAACAAAAATACATTGTCGTAGTAGGTCATTTTGGTTAAACTTATCCAACTCAAAGACTGATGTTGTCCTGACATATTTTATCCATTCGCGTAAAACCAAAGATGTTAAAAATACAAATAGGATGTAGATCACAGACTCACCGACACACAACATGTAAACATTGCGACGTCGTCGGAATGTGCAAAACTGTACATTGCACAACATTGTTGATTTATCATACGCACGGAAGCATTGCTCAAAGAGGTACGGTAGTAACATAAACAATGTAACTTTTCTACATTTGTATTTACACACGTACATGTATGTGTTCAAACCTATTTGGATACATGTACATGTTCATCGAACGTACGTTCGGTACTAAAAACACCAAAAGTTTCTGATTTGGACCATCATAAATTTATCCGCGCGGCTCCAAATTGCGCGTGACATACTCAATCTATCGAGAAATAAAGTTGAGTAGCCTTTGGTTGAAATCAACGGGGTTTATACTATCAATTCACCACTGACTGTAAATATTTGTCAATGCACGGGTTCTATAATAGAACTCACACTGAAACATTTACTCAGTTTAGTTTTCACTGTTCAACATGGAGGGCCATAAATATGTAGCTCTGTATATGCAGTAGTGATGATTTTTGGATATAAATTTAAAGTGATTTGGGTAAAAATCTTTTCCCGTGCAGCACAGGCCTTAGAGCGAAGTTTAGAAGAAAAAACAACAACAAAATATTCCCCAATGTCTTGGATATATACATAAAATAGTGAAATCATCTTCCAAAAGAGTGTGTTTTTTGAAAGTATTCCTTGGGAATGATTATCTTCTTGATGTTGGGATGTATATTTGTTTGATTGATGCAATTCCTATGGAATATGAAGTGATTTGGATACACAAAATATGGGAAAAGAGAATGTCAAGCATCTGTAATTTCATTTTGGCAGCAAATTCAGCATTTGTCTCATGGGATTTAATCTTCTCTCTTCTGGATTTGTTTAAGTGAATTCTTTTCTGGCTTATGGATACAGTGGCTGTGAAAGAACTGATGAAATTTATTTTGGAATGAAGTGATGAAAATTGTATACATATATATATATATATGTGTGTATATCGGTATTATGAAAATAAGTTTACAAATACATCACAACAACGTTGACAAGTACATGGGTTTCTTTAATCCATTTCTCGGAGAATTTAATGACTAAAGATGTATTTCTGATTACATGCTAAGCTATGTTCACCTGAGTCACTACATTCACCTTCAACTGTGGAATAGTTATCTTTTCCCGTGGAATAGTTCACAAACTATTCCACAGCAAAAGGTAACTATTCCACAGTAGTAGGTGATAATAGTAGACTTTGCGCCAACTATACCTCAAGCTATAACAATAGATGACATCACAGCCATGTTTTAAGACAGGAGCATATATATACATGTAGTGAGCACGGATGTCGACGAAATATATTATGTATCAACTTCCACAGTGTACTTTGATATATGTATCTGTGATTTCGTTTCTGAATTAAATAAAAAGCTTGAAAATTTTGTCAATATCAAGGACTTATCGGTTTACGTTTTAATTTTCCAGCATATACTAAAATAAACTCAAAACCTCAAAACATCCTCCGTCATAAATTTTCCTAATTCCATTTTCCGTAGTCCAAAATGTTATGTCCATATTAATGTCAAAATTAATCGAGCAATATCAGTAATATTATCAAATCCAAACTATATTATCCATACATGAAAATGTGTATTATTACTTTCAAATGATACAGGGCACGCATCGAAACAATCTTAATATTTAAAACTATTAGTACATGGAAGTGTGGCCATCCTTTCTCTGTCTACCTGGGTCACAATCGTAAAATATCCGTTGGTAAACCAAATTTATTCACGAGTTTTAAATACCAACCTTTTCAGTTCATTGTCTTTCAACCATTTATCCCTATCAGTTGGTGTCCAACAGTCCAATGGAGAGGCATTCTTTATGATGAAAATAGGAAATGCATAGTTATATTTAAGGCCGCTTAAATATTAGCTTTTAATCTGGCTTTAAAGTTGTATGGTCTATCACTTTCGCTCTTTTTGTCGTAATGAAAACTGTTTAAGTGTTATACATATTTTTCGCCGTCTGTCTAAAAGTTTCAAACTTTCTAATTTTACCACTTTTTATAAAGTTACAGCACTGGAAGTATTTTTAATTATAAATGTAAAAAATCTTTTTAACGTGTACACGTGAAAAATAGGCTCTAAAGATGCCGAATCATTCCGAACTCTTCCGAACGTCGTCGCGACAATCTCGAAGTAACACGAGAGTTGTAAAACCAAGAGAAAATGTCAACAATTTTTTCATAAACAAAACATGTGGTCGACCTCAGCAAACTGGATTTACAAAGAAATTAATTCTCGCTCATTACAATATTTGATACACACAATATTGAATTACGTCAATGCGTGAATTGGATGGTTCAAATACTCGCTCTGTGGACATATACCAGCACGATTTGCTCATATTAACCAGAAGGAAAACGTAAACACCTTGATCACCACGTGCAGGGCGAGTGGACGTCAGTCACGTGATACGATTCGGAATTCCGACAAAACCCGAAGGTACTGAACATGGCGGTAATTGAAAGCGTTTTATTCAAAACCAGGAATATATGATTCCTAGATTTCGGCTCTCTTACAGGCTGCCATATGGTTTTGGGGAGCTTAATCATTAAGTTATATGTCCATGTTTAAATATCAAATATTAAAGCGACATATCGTTACAATGAAAATTACCAGAAATACAACTTTAACATTTTGTAATCAATAACTAAATTTAGAGCTTCTGCCGTGACCTTTCAGTTATACATTGTAGTTATAGTCAAATTTAGAAATGGTTACTTAACCACTGTTCATTATATAATGTACTGTAATGAAATTCCAATGGCTTGAATATTTAGCGTTACTTGTATTAAAATATTCATTTTGACCCCGACTTTCAATGTTCATATATATATGATGCTAACATACATGTACCTCTACACTATATAAAAATTACAAATTTAGATTTACTATCTCCCAACTTTTTTCCAAAACCCGCACTAGTCTTGAAAACTACGTAACACATCCCTAGAAGCTAGCCCACACCCGCACTCGGGTATTTCTATTTCTATCATCTTTGAAGTGGGCAGGGCTTGTTTACGATCTCCGTTGTGTAACAAGACGTTAGTATCGGTCGGCAACTGTTACCGAACACGTCGTCATGTTAATCTGTGCGAGGTTTGTGGAAAATATAGACACAGTTGTAATTTACGCCACATATAAGTGGTTAACTTCTCGGAAAATCAACAATATATAATTCCAGATTTATGGCTAGTGGTAGGCTATAATATAAAGCTTATGAAACAAATTCATATTTTAAGGAAAATCAAAGCTTCTGTAATTATGGGGTTTTTGGATATAGCAAGTTTCTGGTTTCTCTCGAGCTTGTCCATGTCCCTCAGATTTGTCTCGGAAAATAGAAAAGTCTTGAGAAACCAGAAATTTTGCTACATCTCTCTGACCCATACTTTAACTATATAATAAGTATATCCGTTACTCTATCCAGATAGGACTTCATGTTTTCTCAGTTCCTGTCTTATATCCTTATCAAATCAATACAGTATTGACACAATTTAACTAGATTGGTAGCAACACAGGTTTGTCTTATTTTAAATATTTTCTTCATTTATATACAGTAGATGATCAACACATGGAGATAAAAAAAGAACTATATGCGAATCTACTCTAACCGACAATATGAAAAAGACTCAAATACATATCGAGTGGCGTGATTTACCGGCAGGTGATCACATATAGCTGAAATGACATCCTTCATGCGTGCTTTAAATGCTGTTTGATCATTCAAATCAATGTTGTAGAATTTGTAATACAGCCTTTCTCCAAGAAGTATGTCCAACCAATTAGGCAAGTTGGTTTTCTCTTCCATCATTAGTGGAATGATGATCTTTTGCTTCAGTCGTGCGTACTCCGCCTCTGTTAAAATAGTTGAAATAAGTAATCACTACATACATATAAGAAACACCAAACGAATATCTCTTATTTTACGACTTCAAAGTACAAATAAGTGTTAATTACAATCTAATTAAAAATATTATAAAAACAATACAGATGGTAATTAACACCAATTGAATTAGCATTAGACTTGTAATTCCGCTCTACCACGATACTCTACGTTCCAATACAAGATCCTTGTAATTCGAGCGAAACGTAGAGTATCGTGGTGGAACGGAATTACAAGTCTAATGCTAATTAGATTGGTGTTAATTACCATCTGTATTGTTTCATATTTTTGTTTTCCTATCTCAGTTAGGAGGGAAACGTTGCTAGCGAATGGTATATATATATATATAACCTGCCTGTTCGACAATTTTGACTATTGCCATAATCCTTCGAAGCACATATGATAACAATCTTGGCGTCTAAGATGGCCTGAGACATCGAATCCAGGACGTTTCCTTTCATGTCCTCCACATCAATCCATACAGGAAATTTGTGTTCTTTTAAACTCTCATACACCTAAAAGTAATAATAGTAGCTTTATTTATTTATCTATTGTTTTATTTGGTTTTGTAATATGTTTTTTTTTGTAATTTTTAGAATATGCGGTTTATTGACGTATACTTCATTCCACATGCAACTTTTTCTTTTCAATAAACTTTCATTTGTTTAATTCACTAATTAAATATATTTTATACACGATATAAACGTACATCGGCTTTCTGTAAACTTAAAATGACTCGTAAAGGATTGTATATATATTTTCAATGAATAAAACAAGCATGTAGTTGTGTTTACGTCTAAACAGTCCGTGGATCAAAAGTACTAAATAGTCATTTTTGCAATGTAGAGCCCTAAAACGTCACGAGTTTGTTATCACGTAGAAAATTTTTCTACACAAACGAAACGGTATTTTCCAAGAATTATAACATGATTCGAAGAAGTGTTTTTATTACCGAGGCCATCTACACTGAACTATAAATATTGCACTCTTGCAAGAGGATCAGCTGAATAAAAACGGAAACATCATTTTGTTTTTCTACATACATGTATTTTGAATAACGCAATAATATTAAGAAAAAAAACAACATTCAAAATGATCAGTGACTAATTGATACATAGGTCATATTTCACATCATAAAGTAACATATTCCTTGGTAAAAGATGCTATAATTTGACATTTTGAAAAATGTAAAACTGTAACAGTTTCAGTAATCGATTTTTTCCTTGATGAGTTAAGCCTTCCAAAGAATGTTATCCAATTTACGAGAAACCAGTAATTTTGGACTTGACCTTTCTGATGATAATGCGCTTTGGCGTCGTTATACATGTAATTACCTTGAGTGCCATAGGTTGATGTGTCCGGTTGTAGCTGACCATGATATGTCGTGGTGTAGGTTTAAGCGGTTGCCGTGGTGATTTCGGGACAGCAGTTGGGATACTCTTCTGATCGCTATTGCTGTCTCTTCGAACTTTCAACGAATGCATTCATTATAAAAACTTAAAAACATAAAGCATACTTTATTGTTTCATGGAAATGAATACGATACAAACTGGAAATATAATAACAAAACTAAACACATGCAAATTAAACTTTTTTCATGTATTTTATGAATGTTACAGTTACATTGCTTTTAAGTTATTTACGGTTAGTAAATGTATATATTAAGTGTCAAGTTAATTAAGTTGTTTGTTTACAAGTTTTATTTCAAAAGCATTACTGCAGCTGATTCTGACGACTGTGAAGAGATTACTGGGTTAAGAAAGACATTAATTTACGGCTAATTTTAGCACGCTGCATAAAGATAGCGTACGCTGATCGCAGGGTCATTCTCACACGGACAATGATGAAGGAACAAGGTCTGTACATTAATGTCTTTCATTTATAACCTGTGCCTGTTGTAATTAATCTATTGTGTGTAAAATTTCTTTAATATGCTTATAAATTGTTCACAATAGTATTACGCTATATATGTTCCTCCTTGAAATGTCGAAAATTGTGATTATTAGACACAGTTTTGTTAAACGTCTTGATCGCTCAATGGAAGGACCAAATTCTTAGTTTCATAAAAATCCTAAGAAAATCAGTGTTTCTTTGATCGAAAAAAGTGGGGGGGGGGGGGGTTAAGTTTTCATACATTTATGCACGCGATGTGCCAGACTTGCTACGGGAATTCAATCCTAATTTGGTTTTGTTACATATCGGTGTTAATAATTTAGACTGCCCACTCTTTACGGAGGTCAGGGATTTACTGGCTGGTAATTTAATATCACTTGTTGAGTAGTTCATATCAGGATTATCCGTGCCAAAAGTTGGATTAATGCAATCAAATGTTATCGCTTGAAACTTGGTTCGGTTTGAACCCAGGACGTTTAAATTTGTATCAGTCATATGAACAGGGATATTCCAAGCCTCATAAAAGATTTAGGCTGCCAACACTCGACAAGTCTGGTGTTAACTACCCAATAACCTTCAAAATTCCATTAATATAACTCTAAGGTAAAGGCAATCTACGAAAGGTCTTATCATGCTCTCGGCAATTGTATGACTTCATGAAGGCAATATCTTGAACTCACAACAACATTGCCATGTCCACAGAACGATGGCAACAACTTGCTGACACATTAATGTTAGATACATAGTGTGGTGCACAGAACAAGTGGGAAAAAATCATTTGACCCATCGGGGTGAGGCAAGAGTTACAAACCCTCGGGATAAGATTCTTAAGCTTTCAAACACTTGACGAGTCTCGTTTAACACAAACCTGCAATGGTGGGAGTACTGGTCCTTCGTCCGTTGTCCTCAGAGTCAGAATCGACCAAATCGTTTCCTTCAGAGTTTTCTTCAGAGCCGGAATCAACCAAATCGTTGACCACAAAGTATGTGAACGACGCAACCTCTGCGAGAGCTGGATTTTCTGACCGTCTAAGCTTTTTCAATTTCTTCAATAAATCTTTTCTGTTCTGGAATATAAGGAAACGTTAAGATTCGCACGAATGGAAGTCTCCGAGATAACAGAGATAATCAAAGCCATCAATTGGCACCTCTTCTTATTATAAAGATAACATAATGTACATGTAATTTATATGGCACTCTGAAAATAGGTTGAAAAGATTGTTAGTATAAGTTCCATCTTGATTAAAAATTATATTCAGTCACACAGAATCACATTGATTGGTAAATATTGCAATCATTCTTACAACACGAGATATATCTCATAACATACCATACCAATTAACTAGATACCAGAACAGTTCTTACATACCAATTATTATACCTTTGTTGAGGTACATATAATGTTATACCGCAATGGTAAAGTAAAAAATGACAGAGGGCATTCTACCAGGGTGAATCTCACTTTCAAGAAAAACCATTGGCCATAGGACGCCACCCTCAACCGCCAACCTAAGAACTCAACGTTTGCGCAATGCAGTTCACAGGAACATATTGGCGATATACTTTATATCCAACTCCACATGATAATGGGTTTCCAATTAGAATAGTGGAAAACCGAGCTTATCAAAGGAATATTAACTCGATGTTTCTAAAAATGAAAAAACAAAGTTTAATTGTATCGAACTCCATGTGACCATGTAAAAGCCAAAAATTAAAGTACAGCTATAAAAGTATAAAGTAGTTAAGTATATATATATCTAAACAGTATAAAATTATAGGGGGATCAAAAAAGAGGAAAGTCTTTATTTCTGACCTCTAAGTTAAACAAGCACAGCACGCTGACCGTTTATTTGCAGCAAACTGGCCTAGTATACGGTCGATACACACAGCTTCCTTTATACATTTACCTTGATATGAACTCTATTCTTTTCGTCAAATCCAAGTTCCCAAATGATTTTTACCGCGGCTGTGGTTTCTTGTGTCTCTGTCTTTGCCATAACAGTTTTTATTATTGGCGATTGAAAAGCTAAAAGCTCGTCGACGAAACATTCTTGTACTAGCAGATTGTCTGATTTAGATGTCTCCCGAATCAATCCTAACATCGTGTTCAACCTTTCTATTCTCAAGTTAGCTAGAGGTTGGTGCCCCAGCATAACCGCTCCGCTTAAAACTGCCATCCCTGCATCTTTTGACGTAATCACACGGAGGTTCGAAAAGTTCAGTTTCAATTTTTCCTGAAGGACAAGTGACTCAGAAAACCCTCCAACTACCAGTATGGTTTTTACCTCTGTAGCAGAAGGCTTCTTCAACATATTTTCTAAATGGCTCACAATATGTTCTACCGGCTCCTTGAACAGCGCTACGGCTCTGTCTCCATTTACTTTAAGGTATCTGTTATGGACGAAGTCCAAATTGTCCATGAAGTAGTGATCTGAGTTGATCATCTCGTCTATTTTCGTATCATTTGCATTCTCGCATGCCTCTTCCAGCGCAGCAGGGATCCAAAAGGAAATGATGTCACCAGGAGTATTGGGCCTGACTGCTCGTTTCTTTGCCTCAAAATAGCGGAAAAGCTCGGACATATCACTCTTACTTTCTCGGAATCGATAGAAAGCAACGTTTCCAACGATTTCTAATAAAAGATCTTGGTAAGCACGATCCACTTTGGTACCACCCCAGTCTCCAACACTTGTCTTCTCAATTACATCCATTGATCCATCTTTCTGAATCTCATGCAGTGTAATATCTACTGTCTCGCCTAAAATGCAAACACGGACAACGTAACTAAAACCTGATATATTGGTAGTCTTTTCAATGTGTTTAAAGCTTTCAGTTCGGGGCCTTTCTGTGGCCCTTCAGTAATAAACAGAAGAGGGTGCTGAGATTCAGCTATGGTCGTATGCTATTCAAAATATCGGAATTGGTCTAGACGCTAAATTAGGTCAATAGACAAAGTGTAATGAATAATAATTAACACACACCGATTAGGCATCGCCGTATATTTGTTTACAACATGTGTGAGTCCGGGTTTCCTGTTTATAGTCTCGGTATATAACACGCTTGGCTAGTCAAGTTTACGCTAGCGAGTAAAGCGTTTGTGAGACCCGGATTGACAAAATCCGAGGGTATAAAAGCCCGCGCTCGCAGACGAATGTCAGTCCGATATCAACACTCAAGCTGAGAAGATCGGAGAATATCAGGTATAGGCTATAACAGTATTCCCCTTGATAGAGTGTTTGGCAGCGGCTCGTGACCTGTGATAGGTCAATGACTACGTATACACAGTATAGTCGGGAGTAGTAACCACAGCGTGGTTAACGACTACATAGGTAGTCAGCGACTACAAGGTAGTCGGCGACAACGTAGTTGTCGGGAGTCACAGGACAGAGTTAACCACGCTGTGGTTACTACTCCCGACTATACTGTGTATACGTAGTCATTGACCTATCACAGGTCACGAGCCGCTGCCAAACACTCTATCAAGGGGAATACTGTTATAGCCTATACCTGATATTCTCCGATCTTCTCAGCTTGAGTGTTGATATCAGACTGACATTCGTCTGCGAGCGCGGGCTTTTATACCCTCGGATTTTGTCAATCCGGGTCTCACAAACGCTTTACTCGCTAGCGTAAACTTGACTAGCCAAGCGTGTTATATACCGAGATAGTTAGTCAGCGACTACAAGGTAGTCAGCGACAACTGTTGTCGAGAGTCACCGGCTAGCGATAGTCGGCGACTAGGCCAGTAACCACAGGGTGGTTAATTAACGACTACACGGTAGTCAGTGACACGGTCAGTGACCACGGGGTGGTTGACGACTATAGGATAGTCAGTGAATATAGATTGTTTGTTATATACCCAATCATTAAGACCAGGTGTCGATGGTCAGGCAGACCACAGTTTATATATACTTATATATAAAAGTATGTCCATTGTTAATCGCTCGGAATTTTATGTAATATTTTACGCTACCAAATAGTAGAAATATATGTATATATTTGCTTCTGTAGACTAGTCACTAACCAAGATCATTCACTATAAGTGACGAACCCATTTAGAAACGTCACAAAAGTATTAGGAAGGTTTAGATTGTAACTATCCAATTATGTTAAACTTTATATGTGTACGAGTACAAAACAACTGTATAAAGACCGTCGGAAATAGAAATAGTCTATCAATCAGATATTCATACCAAATGAACACCAAGAAGCTATTATAATATTTCTGCCTAAAACTCCAATGTTCCACTAGGTACACTATTAGGGCTTTTCACCTATAGGTTGTTTTTGTGTTTATTTATTATTCTTCTACAACCAAGTTGTATAACTTCTACAACCAAGTTGTATACAAAGATTTCCGGAAAGTAAGCCAATGAACTTGTCACCATTTTTATGGCATGAGTTGAAAATGTAACAGCAGCATTTTTATCAAAAATCCGATATAACCGTTATGACCTATTTAACTTGCTATTGGGTCAATATCTCGTTAAAGGCCAATTAACTTTCCTTAGCAAAGATGAAGGTTTCTTAAAAAAACATAAATAACACAAGAATCAAGTGTCATTTCGCTTTTTGCCATCTGGCGCAGTGGTAGTCAACTACCGCGCGGTATTTAGGACGACGGTGGGAAACATAAGACGACCCGTGTTATGAAAGTTTTCATTTTATTTATTTTAAATTAATTGTTTAGAAGGTGATGATAAATGTAGTATTAACGGTAAGTTGATAACTTTTACGACTCTACAAAATTATCGATCTCGTTTTACATTCCCATTTAAAAATTATAAGCCGTTTCGGAAAGGTAGTGGGCCTTTAACGGCTATGGGTCAAAGCTCAAAAGTGCAATTTTTCAAAAGCAAATATCAAGTTCTGGAAGGCCTCGAGACCTGTTATTGACCATATAGCATGCTAAGATAGATGGCTACTAAGTTTGTTAATATGGGGCCAAATAACCTAAAATTTTGTTATGGATGGTCGATATACCTGTTATTGTGTATGAAGCATAACGAAATACATTACTTCCACATTTGTTAATAGTAATACCCATAGTCATCATTCAAGGTCCCACAGGGCCCAAAAACCTAAAATTCTCAAACAACTTATTTTGAAGTTCTGAAAGGCCTAGCTACCTAATATTAGGCATATAGAATGTTGATATAAAGACTGCCAAGTTTGTTAATATGAATTACCTTGTTGGTGAAACGCCCGTCAAATTGTCGAATGACAATTTCTAGTTAAGATGTGATTTGATTACTTCATCATAATCGGAATCATGACAGAATTTTACGTTACTATCCCTGAAGGTATATAGGGCGGCATTAATCGATAATCTCTTTTAATATACGTCAAAACATCGCAAGGGTGTACATCATTTTGTTTTTATTTAATGCATTAATATTGCATATAATGATATATACATGGTCCGGTATAGTTATGTTCGAGGAATAATTGTTATATACGACGAAAAGTTGTTCGGGATTTTTGTTCCATAAAATACGTGAAGGCCCAAGAGTGATTAGCAAGTTGTTGAGGATTGTATTTATAGTTACTGAAATGTTCTTTAATCTCATTAGACTTTCGCAGAAGGTCTCGGACCTCATCCAAGTTTCATGTTATGTATCTAACCTCGAGCTATCCAGATGTATTAGGTACAGATCGTGCCAAATAAGAACGTTTTTACTACCGATCACACCATACCTACCCCCTGCGTCCAACACCAAATACTTTGACCCCGAAGTGAAGGCTTTCAGACCATCGTTTCCTCTTTGATCAAGCGGAAGGTGCTTGCAGTAAATAAATGCAGCTTCTGATTCTAGAGATATTATTAGGTAATCTTTTCTTATACCAGCCTGGAAACAAACAGAACTGACAGTTATGACAAATATCATGTTATCCAAAACATTTCAACGCGCGATAACCTTAAAAGACAGTATCTATATTGTCAAATGTCCACTTTCAATACGTTTTGGTAAATACTATGAATACAATGAACATAAGTTTTCAGTTTTTAATCTATGGAGTATTACTAAGGACAACCCTACACCTACAATGTTCCTTATAACAACCGTGAATATGATGGATACTTAATTCTCTGTTATATTATGTCGCATTTGGTATTATAATATTTACATTCACTTGTCACTTCAACTACATAAACTAACCTAAACAAAGTTAAGTCTATGAAGGTATTACTGACACCCAAAACGTATCCATTATGATATCATCTATGTTGACATGGTAACGTCAATTGATCAAAATTGCTGTTCCATCTTGTGAACGATATTAAATCGTCGTTGATAAACGGTTTTCCTGGTTTAACTTAATGCTAATGCAGAGACCCTAAAAAAAGTATTAAACTATTATACTATTATGAATCTATGATCTAAATAGATGGCAGAGCTTCGCAGACAATCATCTCATACTACACGATGAGATGCGCTAGCCCGCATTATGAAGATATTCAGCCAAGCTCTGACATATATTGGTGTCATAGAAAGATACTTTAATTAAGAAACAATTGTTATTTTTTGTTGTTCACTGGTGTATGAACATCATTTTTGACAAACATTTTAAATGACATTCATACACCAGTGAACAACAAAAAATAACAATCATTTCCTATATTTACATTCCGATAGGTTTGTCATAACGATACCTTTAATCGCAATGAGATATTTATTATTTATTTGACGCTATACTCATGGTTGGAACACCCATGTAACCAATTGAATAATAATGTAACAGCCGATCCAGATTTCGCGGGAAACTGTGTTAATTTCCGGAGCGCTCTACAATGACGTTGTCTTTATCCGCTGTCTATGTGATGTTTCAAACATTTGTATGTTCCAATTATATATTTATTAATGTTGAATCTTTAGGAATGACTTAATTTTCAAAATTTGAAATGAGGACATTAAAGGTGTATATTTTACCGAATGATCGAATCAGTTCCTTGATCTCATTCACCGTCAATGTATAAATACGTTTCAAAAGTAACGTTGACACAAAAATATTTCAATTCTCACTGAAGTTGGAGTCAATGAAACTACAATGAAATCCTGTTTCATTTGCTCATGAACTTGGGTATCTTTTCACACTGGTCTTCGTGCAAGAACATATTCTTGACCTACTTTTGCCAAAGAAGCCGTAGCTTCCTTCTAGGCATAAGCTTACAAAAGGCCCAGATCTAAACAGTGTAGTTTTAAAAAAAAGAGTGCAAATATTACAGATTTCTACAATTTAACTTTCAAGAACATTTTTATGAACTCTCATTTTTCAGTTTAAGCATTAGTTTTGTTCACGTCGTCAGCAAAGGAGGAGTGTGAAACATGTAACGTTAAGCTTAGGCCTACTTTTTTGTGGAGGGGAGGGGGTCGTAGGTCTATTTAAGGTTTAGTTATGATTTGATTGGGTCTATCGGAACAATTTCTGTCTTTTTATCGTTTTACTGGCCCATGTTTATCGTTAGAGTCGAGCAACATAACGGTACCGAAGAAGAATAAAAATGCGCCATGTCCCTGTGTGAAGTGTGTCGAAACTAAGAACGTCTCTGTAACAAGCAAGTGATGAAGGCGAAACGACGATAATAAAAACTATATGAAAATCAATGTATATCGCTTTATTTTCAATCAGTTGTTTAACTTGTATCAAGGCTAAAGGCTACATAAACCACTAGTACAATGCCGGTCCCACCATGTTACGGTGACTCTCCATTTTGAATCGAAGCGGGAGACAACCGTATCACACAGTCTCGACATTATCCTTCCGCAGCTTTAGTGGACGATTTTTGCAATAATTTCTAAATCTGTTTTAATGTTTTCATTGTTCATCTGGATAACACTGATACGATAATTGTTTCTAAATAGATGTATGACAAATTGTAATATTTTCACTTTTTATCTTAATTAGTGTTATTCTAATGACGGACTACTTTCTTATATCTCTCGTGGTAAAAAAAAGTCCAGAGACTCGCAAAACTTTTTAATTAATTGATATAAAAAAATTAAATCCGAACGAATTGAAATATAAGGATTGAATCTTGCTTTGGTCGATTTTATTGGGTGATTAATTGAACTGCGAATGTTCAATTTGTTTCAATTTGTTTTCAATCCTTATTTGAATGTCGAATTCGTTGGTAACGTTACATAGCAAACATACAACGGAAATGTAAATATTGCTTAATTAATTTCTCATTTGAAAGAAAGTTATTACCTCCACAGCTGCTTCCTGCATGAACTCTTTTGATGCATCTGAAAAGATTGCCGGAACAGTGATCACCCACAGAATGTCTGACGTCCCACATGCACCAGATTTGCTCATTGATTCAATCATATGATTTTTCAGATACCGTATGGCTGCTGTGAATACCGTGATTGCTGGCATCGACTGACCCTGGTCATCTCCGAGAGTGAACGAGTGGCTTACTACCTCCTGTGTAATCAAGGGTAGCATTTATTACAATTCTGAACAATTATTGATAACATTATAACGATATTTTATACAATACGCCATTACAATTATTCCGTGCATAAATGATATAAAGTGGTGAAACATACATATATTTGAGATGGAAATCTTCTTTAATATTAGATAAAGCTTGACAACTGTTGTTTCCTATTTACAGGTGTGAAATATCATTCTAAATACCTTCATTTCATAAAGTTTTGTTTTAAACCGCTTAAAGAAGCGCCATTCGTTTTGTTCTCCATCTAAAGTCAGGTCAGCATATTTATCTTCAGCTTCAAATCCAAAGGAATGGAAACTTCCGTCGGGTCTAAAGAGAATACAAGTCGATGTCTTTACGGACGTAAGACCCCCTCCGTGCATGGGCGCTATCCATGAATGTGTCGAAACCTTCGACGGATCATTTGAAAAATCCATTGCGGAAGAGAATGCGTATCCGGAATAGGTAGACCCAATGTCAATGGCTGCTGCCCAACTTTGTCCTGTGTAAGCCATGCTTAAACTAGTATTGAAGAAAGAAACTAATAAAAAAGACAGCCGATGGAAAATTGTTTTTCATTCTTAGATTTTTTTTTCTATTTTAGCACTGATCGAAAAAACCAGATTTCCGACGGGCGGCTATTTCAGATGAAGATAAATTAGATATTGTACCATAATTTTACAGAAAGGTTTTTTATAGGTTTCGTTTTATCGTTTTAGATTCCTCTTAGTCTTCCTCCTAGAATTATTAATTGTATTTGTAATTGTAGATCAACGAACATCTTGGACTATACGGCTAAATTTATGTTAATGCTTTTTCAAAGACAGACCTGATAGGATATTTGTCTTTCATGTGTAGAATTGCCTCTATTTATGCATATTGTATTTTGGGGCCGGTCACCGTTGACACTTGATTTTGTTATCTCTATTCCAGTGATTTTACTTTTATAGTTGACTTTGATCATTATTTTTTATTTTATTGATAAAGACACACCATGGGTGTCTTTAGGCGACAACTTTGTTCCTATCCGATGGTAGAGAGAGAACATGTCCTCATGAATTCTCGCCAAAACAATGTGAACATAATGTAGACATAAGTACAAATATGGCGATGGCCGTAGTAGGGAACTGAACTTGGAAACATTAGCAATTTTTTTTTAATTTATATATGATCTTCTTAACATTGAGTATGAAACTGAATCGAAAACACAACTTTATATACATTACAATCCTGAAAAAATCTACGTTAATTGTTCAAAAAATAATTCAGATTTGACAAAATAATTTTCACCTATTTCATGTAGTCTGATCAGTCAATATTTTTTATGCGTAATACATAAATGACATTCATGCCAGCCAAACTTTCTCGCATTTCTAAACAAGTGACGTGTACGGTAACGTTACGTCAATATAAAATATCATTGAAAATTTATCAATAAACAAACTTCACAGTATTTTACGACCTTTTAGTACTTAAGAATATAAAAATTCACATTTATATCAGTATT
The DNA here is from genome assembly GCA_004382745.1 of Argopecten irradians irradians. Classification (NCBI taxonomy): domain Eukaryota; kingdom Metazoa; phylum Mollusca; class Bivalvia; order Pectinida; family Pectinidae; genus Argopecten; species Argopecten irradians. The sequence continues at coordinate 605,628 of SAYR01073312.1, forward strand.
TCAAATCTCATAATTACACTTAACGGCTACAGAAAAGTAGATCAAATTGAAGCGAATGGCTAACAATTACTTTAAATTTGCCGCCATTTTTGTTCTTGTTTGTTCTTCATGCTCCTGCTTTGGAGGTGGTTTTAGATTACTCGTTTGATGTTCAAAGCGTTTGGGCGAAATTTTCCCATTGTATTCTTGTATCAAGAACATGTCGCCCAAGGACGACCCATATTTCTCTAGGACCATGTTCTTATGGCCTGATAGCTAGTATTATTGACATTAGAAGATTCTTCCCGTTACAAAAGTATGACTCACTTTGTGACGATGTCAGCCGTCTTATATTTGTAGTAAGATGACCCATATTGATTGGTCCGACGACCGAATTTTGTGTACATTTACCTGTGTGTCGAAATATGTGTCGATAGAAAATCTTTATCACGATTTATAGGGTGCATACATTGATTGACAATTAAATGCAGACATGAGCTTTTCTATATGTATCGGGTGTGTGGTATTTCATCTCATGCAGCCAAGTGACAACTATTGACAACGCACAACACTCTAAAACACGTCATTTTACAACAAAAATATTTTATATCTATCAGTGAACAATCAAGTTTATAATGATCCCAAAACTGGAAAACTATAAACTTAGATGGTACTAACTAGACTGATAGGGAAACGTTACCAGATATTGAGTATTTTGGTAATTTTAAAATAATACCCTAGTCGTTCGACGGCCGTTCCACAAATGAAATTCAGTTTCCTAACGAGCTTATTAAATCTCAGTCTACACTACTACAATACACATGTACATTTGTAGCATACCTCTCTTTATATATAATGGCACAGACCGTTTCCAATATTTTCCGGCATAAATATAGGTAGGCGGGCTATACTTAATAATATAACTAGCCCTATCGTCTTTTTTTAGATAGAGAGCAAGTTTACAGTCCTTGTTGATTCTATACGTGTACAGATTTGAGTGGTAAATTGTCCAGTACGATACAAAATACGGCCCCGGATTTACAGCTTCAGCCTTATGATTTCGATTTATAAATTATAATCACCACTTTGCTAATATGCATTGTAATGGTTTTGTCAAATCGAAGCAAGAAAATTCGTCAATTCATAAAAAATATTTTTCTTCATCGACATATCGAACCAAATATCTCGGTTATCACACATGTACATGTATGTAACAATTTGTGACAAAAACAGTCCATACATAAGAATGTCTTTCTTACAATTTTGCTTTAAAGTTTGAAAATAAAATTATATCATCTATGCCGTTATCTTGTGTTAAAATTTAATCAGATGATGGGGGATAAATGTTTTATTTTGTATTTACAAAACTTGAAATGTACTCACTCTTGCCGCTAGGAGGTATTCAGGAGCCCAGTTAACGATTGTAGCTGGGAGAGCTTTCCTGGAAGTCGTCTTTAATACATAGAAAGACCTATGCATAAGTTCAGGTTACCACATATTGATTGAGTGATTAAAATAGAGCAGCGACAGATAAGCACAACGTAATTCATAATAAAAGTAGAAGCTTATAATTAGTAGATCGATTGGGAGACTTAACAAGTTATTGAGTGTTTGGGAATTTTGAAACAATACCCTAGTACCCTAGTAGTTTGGCGACCGTATCGCAAAACATAGCAATTCCTTTAACTTTGTCAGATAAATACCGGAAGGGTAATATGGACTAGGAAGGAAAATAATTTTAACCAGTTTTATTGAGTAGGGATGTATTTATTAGACATATATGTAAGGATCTATGTCAGCTTATTGGCGGCTATGGACTTGTTTCTTTTAGCTTCTTGTATTTTATATGTCTTTAAAAAAGTCTTTAAAAAATCAAGAAAATTTTTACGAACCCTGATTGTAGGAAACAAACTAGGATGTCTCCTACATGGGCTTGTATGTATCGGAAACAACACACTTTTGATCAGTGTTTAGTCTACACTACTACCATACCTCGGTTTATATAGTATACAGAGTGCATAGACGTACTTTCCAGTATATATGTAGGTTAGGGGGGGCTATATTTGAATAAATACCACGTCCTATTGTATTTTTTGAGATAGACAACAAGTTAACAGTCCTTGGTGTTTCTATACGTGTACGGATTTGAGTAAAGTGTCCAGTACATGACCAAGTGCGACCCTTGATTAATTTCATACAGTTTCCGCCTTTTGCCTTCGACTTATTGAATATTTTAATGGATTTATCAAATTTACGAAGAAAATTCGCCAATAAATACAAAAAAATAATCTATCAACATCCGATCCTTTCTATCGTGTCCGTGTGTATACCTATACCCAAAACTATATGTGATATTTTAACTTCGGTTTATTGGTTGTCGAAGCAAATGCATTAAATATCTGTATTGAAGCAAGGTTTTACGTACACATTAATTTCAAGCAATTTATTCTATCTAGCAAATACTATATTAATTAGCTATGATGTTTGACGCTTTTATGTAAGAATGTCTGCAAGCTATCTTCATATTGAATCAAATATCTCAGTTATCACTCACATATGTAACAATCTGTGATAAAAATAGTCTATTTTGTCATTAAAGTTTAAAATGAATATAACGGTGTTAAATGTTTTATTTACGGAACTTAAATTGTACTCACTCCTTGTCGCTACGAGGTATTCAGGCGGCCAGTTAACGATTGTAGCTGAGTGAGTGTTCTTGGAAATTGAATTTATTACCTAGAATGTCTTTTGCATAATATAAGTGACTATGTATTGATTATAGGTTCAATAGATCAGCGACAGATAAGCACAACGCAATATAATCGATATATTTTATATCTTCCGTTTTAAAGTCCTAAATGGAACACGGATGATATACTCTGAGAATGACAACCTTTTAAGTAAACACATGAAATACTCTAAATCATAATTTTTTTACAGTAAATGCTTTAAAATATTGCAATGATATTGAAGCGAAGTTAAATGTTTTTATGTAGATATGTCTTCTTTTCATATTTATAGTTATGACGTTTAGCTGAACTGAATTGAAAAGATACATCTTGACCAAAAAAAGATGTTAGAATGTTAAAAGAAGAACACCATCAAGTATGATTTATTCAGACATAGGTCATTCACCAATGGTCATTATATCCATTTCATATTTATTTGATTGCTTTATAAAGATTTTGATAAAGAAAAATTAAAAGAAAAAGTACCACTGGATTAAGCCATCATCTTTTAAAATATATGTAGTTCAATTACTAAATGCTCAGTGTAGAAAAGAACTAAACAGAGAAAAACATCTACATTTGGGAAATATTATTAATTGGAAACATTAGACTGGGCATAAGTCTCTAAAATATTAAAAGAATCACTAAACATTGGCTTGATAATTTTTGTCTCTACTTCATGTCTGATTCTAGACCCAAGTTTTAAAGTAGGGGGAGATAATCTAGTAAAGAACTATACAAAGAAAGTCTTATCAGCAAGTCTACAGAAACATATATATACTGTGCATAAAGAATGGGATTTCCTTCATTGTCTTTGCTGACGGAAGGGGGACATCTGGGTTTGGTCATTTTCACTAAGTGTATAAGTTTAAACATTAGTTTATTTGTGCATAATCATAAAGTTTAAACACTATAACATGGCCTGATATGACCAGTTTTTCCGATTTTTTCCCAAATGTAGATGTTTTTCTCTGTTTAGTTTCTTTTCTACACTGAGCATTTAGTAATTGAACTACATATATTTTAAAAAGATGATGGCTTAATCCAGTGGTACTTTTTCTTTTTTAATTTTTCTTTATCAAAATCTTTATAAAGCAATCAAATAATATGAAATGGATATAATGACCATTGGTGAATGACCTATGTCTGAATAAATCATACTTGATGGTGTTCTTCTTTTAACATTCTAACATCTTTTTTGGTCAAGATGTATCTTTTCAATTCAGTTCAGCTAAACGTCATAACTATAAATAAGAAAAGAAGACATATCTACATAAAAACATTTAACTTCCGCTTCAATATTATTGCAATATTTTAAAGCATTTACTGTAAAAAAATTATGAATTAGAGTATTTCATGTGTTTACTTAAAAGGTTGTCATTCTCAGAGTATATCATCCGTGTTCCATTTAGGACTTTAAAACGGAAGATATAAAATATATCGATTATATTGCGTTGTGCTTATCTGTCGCTGATCTATTGAACCTATAATCAATACATAGTCACTTATATTATGCAAAGACATTCTAGGTAATAAATTCAATTTCCAAGAAACCTCACTCAGCTACAATCGTTAACTGGCCGCCTGAATACCTCGTAGCGACAAGGAGTGATACAATTTAGTTCCGTAAATAAAACATTTTAACACCGTAATATTCATTTTAAAACTTTAATGGCAAAATAGACTATTTTTATCACAGATGGTTACATATGTGAGTGATAACTGAAGATATTTGATTCAATATGAAGATAGCTTGCAGACATTCTTACATAAAAGCGTCAAACATCATAGCTAATTAATATAGTATTTGCTAGATAGAATAAATTGCTTGAAATTAATGTGTACGTAAAACCTTGCTTCAATACAGATATTTAATGCATTTGCTTCGACAACCAATAAACGAGTTATAATATCAAATATAGTTTTGGGTATAGGTATACACACGGACACGATAGAAAGGATCGGATGTTTGATAGATTATTTTTTTGTATTTATTGGCGGAATTTTCTTCGTAAATTTGATAAATCCATTAAAATATTCAATAAGTCGTAAGGCAAAAGGCGGAAACTGTATGTAATTAATCAAGGGTCGCACTTGGTCATGTACTGGACACTTTACTCAACTCCTGTACA